>JAJIBD010006709.1:0-63897 GCA_021461705.1 Cryptotis parvus | reverse complement strand
AGCAACCTTAGAAACAAAAACGGCTTAAAATAAACCTAAAGCAAAAATATTATTTCAGTTTTAGCAAATGTAAAATGCACAATAATCTTATACTTCATTATCCTTTGCTATTTAACTAGGCTATTCTGTGCAAAAATACAATTCCATAATGCAGAAGTGAATGAGGGCTACACATTCTACTCTAATTAGATCATATCGTGTCAGCCAAGTTTTTTCAAATACATAAATGTTAATATATTTGACATACCACTATTTTTCTTTATGAAATGGCAAAATTTTGATCTTTAGAACTAAATTATGTTGACATTTTCAACTCTTACATTTTTGACAAACTTTATGTGAATTTTGAAAAACGCTAAGAAATAAAAAAACAGGATTGAACTCAAAGAACACTATCACTAACACTAGTGAACTCAAAGAACGGTGAAGAAAGTCTGTGACTTGTGACCAAGTACTTCATCTAGGGAGACAGGAAAGGATGTTATTCCCTGGCCAAGTCCCAGAGAAGAAAAGAAAAGGGGCTGTTATTTTCTCTTATATTATAGAAACACGAAAGTCTATCCTGAGAGATGTCCTTACAACAAGTTACAGTACCCCTAAGACTCACTGGGTATGATTCAGGTACTGCCCTTGCATGAAAGGAATGTCGAGAGACAATTAGCTTCGAAGGTTCAAAGAAAGTGAAGTAATCTTAACATTAAGAACAGTGAGTTACTTGGTTTCAGCATACTAGTCTCTAAGGTCTAGTTTACTCTATCCAGCAGCCTATAGAAGATATCTGAGCATCTATTTTAACTACACTTTGACCTGTTTTTTTTTTTATTAATGGCTATGCGTGCCTAAAACTAGGGCTACTGACTGGACTTATTTCTCTTTATTCTCTAATTTCACTCATATTAGCCTTTTATGTCTCCAGGGACTTGTTCTTAAGGGAAAACAAGAAACCAGTTCTTGCCCCAACTCTCTGGCTAGTTTTAAAACCCAGGCGTGTCATCCTGTATCTTGTTACCTGTTTGTCAACTGCAAAATTGACAGAGCTTTCCTTTAGAGGTTGCTGGTTTTTTATCTATACTTTTTTATACACAGAAACTTCAATAAATATAGGCAATGGAAACAGAAAGAAAAATAAAAATGGCATAACTCTGCTTTCTTTCATGTACTCAATTTACAAAGACAGTCATGAAAAAACAATCTGAAGCAGCAGCAGCAGCAAAATTTTACACAAATAAAAGTGGAAAGATGAGTGTTAACTAAAATCCAATCAAATGCAATATGTTCCAAAGAGCTAGCTTTTGAAGTTGGACACAAATACAAATTCCTTGAGATACAGATCGCTACAGTAGCTATACTAAAGCTTCAAATTTCCTCATTTACAATGTGACATTTTGCAACGTGAAATTATGCAACCACCTTTACTATAGTAATCGGGAAGTCTCATAATGACAATACTGGACAAAGTACATTTTCAGAGGAAAAATATAATTCTTGAACAAAGAGTGCTAGGTTCCTATATAGATATCCTTGCTTAAAATAAAATGTTCCATTTTGTTAGATGAAAAAAATTTACAGAAAAGATTCTCACTCCTAGGGTCAGAGCCAAGTCAAAGTATTAGAGCACATGCATGGCAGTGCTGAAGGCTGGGTCTGACCCCTGCACGCATGGTCTCAAGAGCACTGCTGGGAACATGCCCTTGAGCAGAGAGCGAGAGTGCCCACAAGCACAGCCACGCGTGTGGGCCCAATCCCCAAGTTTCTCTTGATCAGTGTTCCCTGCAACTAGAATTAGACATTTTACAAGAAAGTTTAAGACATAAAACCTGAGACCCTGATGATCATCAATAAACTGCTATAGACTTTTGAATTTTTATCTTACATGATAAAAATTCTAGGTAACTGGTATCACTTTTACATCTTTTTGGATAAAATAAAGGCCTCAGATTTTTCTTTTTTGCACTAAATGGGGCAGGATTTGTTTTTCAAGGCAGTTATAGATAACAACCTTCTGAGTTAAATGCAGGTTTAAGTGGCCAGTGAAAAGCTGGGGAAAGCACATTTTTAGGAAGTTGTAGTGAATTATCACCAAATGGATTCAAATGATTCTTGCCTACCTGTAATCACATTAGCATGTAATCACTCACCACACTCTAGGCTAAAGTCTTTTGACAGAGAGAGGAGGAAGAGGTACTGGATGATGTACAGGAAGTTCAAAGAGGCAGAACTCAAAAGAAAGTACTGCTTCTGCTAGCTGCTCTTGAAAAATTCAACCACTGTGCAAATAAATCCAAATTATTCTTCTAGAGAACCATAGAGGATGGAAGATACCAGGATCTGAAGAAGATACGGAAAGAAGCCAAGTGGAAGAAGCAAAGTATCTTGGCTGTGTAACCAATGCAACCAATGTGGACACCAAATACATGAAGGAGTTCCAGTGCATTTTAGCCACCAACCAAATCAGCTGCATATTACAGCAGAGAAAAACACTAGCGCATACCCACAGAACACGAGATGCTTATTAACCTCCAACAGATAATGCAGTAGAGTCTAATGCAGTTATCCTGGCAGATATGACAGCTAAAAGCAGTCTTATGAATTATAATTATTGTTAATAAAATTTTGTTAACTTCAATAAAGCAATATTCTAATTGAGGAATGGGGAAGTCAATATAGTTATCATTATGCAAAGAAAAGAACATTTTCCTTTCTTTTCCACTTTATAGTTTCTCCACGAAGAAGTTTTAGGTCAATTTCCTCCTAAACAAAAACAACAAAGTAATGTTACTTAAAAATACGTATATAGAAAAAAAATTCCCTACTTCTCTCTCATGTCACAACCTAAGTTTATTTTTTAAAAGTATTTTATCATACCACTGTGAGATATACAATTAAAAAGATATACAATTAAAAGTTCATATTTGGGTTTTGGTCACACAGTGTTCTAGCACCCATCCCTCCACCAGTGCCCATCTCCCCACCACCAACGTCCCTGGTTCCCTCCCCTCCTCCCCCCAGCCCTCCTCCATGGCAGGTTCTTTATTTCTTTCCCTTTCTCTCTCTCTTTCTCTTTTCCTTCCCTTCAGATTATGGATTACAGAACATACATTAAAGGGTTGTCTTGTATCTTTTGCCTGTATTTAAGCTCAGTTCTAGGTTGGTATTAGTACCCTTACAATTGTTAGCACTACTGTCTCCCATTTTCTGTCTTAACCAGCCTCTGACTCCCACACGTTTGTGATAATTTCCACCTTTGACAAGACCAGGCCATGTTTCACTTGACCTTGGATATTGGTATCATAATATGTATATATATATTTATGTCATGCAAATAAATGCAGTCATTCTATCTGTCTCTCTTCTTCTGGCTAATTTCACTCAACATAATCTTCTCCTGTCCATCCATTTACAGGCAAATTTTATAACTTCATTTTTCCTAACAGCTGCATAGTATTCCATTGTGTAGATGTACCAAAGTTTCTTTATGCAGTCATCGATTCTAGGGCACTCTGGTTGTTTCCAGATTCTGGCTATTGTGAATAATGCTGCTATGAACATAAAAGTAGGGATGGTGTTTCCACTGCGTATTTTTGGCTTCCCAGAGTAGATTCCCAGGCGTGGTATGGCTGGTCAAATGGGAGTTCAATTTCTAGTCTTTGGAGAAATGTCCCTTATTTTTCAGAAAGGCTGTACCAGCTGGCATTCCCACCAACAATGGATGAGTGTCCCTTTTCCCCACATCCACGCCAAGCACTTGTTGTTCTTGCTCTTTTGAATATGTGCCAGTCTCTGTAGTGTAAAATGATATCTCATTGTTGTTTTGATTTGCATCTCTGATGATTAGTGATGGTGAGCATTTTTTCATATACAAACCTAAGTTTAAACTGCATGTGGGCAAAAGCAAGATTCAGTGACTGGTTAGAAGTAGTCATGTAATTTGAGTAGGTCCATTTTGGAAAGGTGGCGCAAGTTAGAGACTTCAGGTTTTTATAAAAAACATAGTAAATTCTCTGGGGTTTCTTTCTATTACAGATTTCTTCAGACTGGGCACCAGAGCAGCAAACAACCTGGAACCTTCAAACTCAAAATTCAGTTGGTTTTGTCTGTGGTTTTGAGTCACATATGGGAAGTGAGGTATCAAATCTAGATAAGGCCAGCTGTACTATATAGCTCCAGCCCCACAAACCCAAAGTTTAAAAGCAAATGAACAACAACAACAACAACAACAACAACAACAACAAAAATCAAGTCACTCTACTCAAAGAACTATAAAAGGAACCACCTAGAGGTCAGAAACTCAGGTGAGGAATCATGGACACACATTCCCCAATTGCTGCCATCTAAGCTCACGCCCTGCCCAGATTTACAGACTCAGGATTAAATCTCAAAAGAGATCAACTAGCCACAAAAATTCACAGGGCAGTTTGGGGAGCGGCCACCAGGCCTCTGGGATGGGTCAGAGAGGGGAAAGGGACTCCAGCTCCATCTCCAGGAACACAAAGTGACTTCCATCTCCGAGCCGTCCACCTGGGCTCTAACTCAGCTGCTCTGAGCTGGTCTTGAGATCAGCATCTCTCTTGCATGGGTTCTGATGAGCTGTTGGGTTTGGACTGTGATAATGGCGGCTATTATGGTGAGTGAGTCTCATCCTGCTGCTTCTGAGGCCCTACAGAGGTGATGGGCCAAAACCCAAATCCTTTTGCCTCCCTGGGAGCCTCATGGACAGTTGAGCAGAGAGCTGGATGGCTCTCCCCCATGGTCTGAGTCTCTTTCTCTCTACCCGCTATTTCTTTTTTTTTGGTTTTCAATATTTTTTTAATTTTTTTTTATTTATTTAATTTTATTATTTTCCCGCAAATATTATTACACCATTTTAGACATACAATTGAAAGATGCTCATGGTTCTACAGTGTTCTACAGTGTTCCAACATGCATCCCTCCACCCAAACCCATCTTCCATCACCAATGTCACCACCTCCCTCCCCCTCCCACACCTCAACTACTTGGCGGATTCTGTATGTAATTTCTTTCCTCTTTATATCTTCTTCCCACCAAACTTTCCTGCTCTTCGTGGGATGCAGTGCATTAAAAGACATTACTGTTTCACTATTTTAGTGGACAGCGCGGCTGCACTGCAGGCGGCGCCACCTGGGCTAGAACTGGTTTTGCTCTGTTAATCTGGTCGTGAGGCAGTTTCCCAGCGTCGGACAGCGAAAATGGTGGCTAGTGTGATGGGCGAGTCTCATCCTGCTGCTTCCGGGGCCCCCCAGAGAAGCGAGCCACTCCTCACAAACCCATCTGCCCCTCCTCGGGGCTCCACAGTCAGCTGGGCCGGCGCGAGCCAGCTCCAGCCTCCCCAGCCGCTTGTGAGACTCTGCATGCTGGCCCCGGCAGGGCTCCTGGGCGGGGCCACCAACTACCGATATTTCTGTCTCTGTATTTCTCTCTCTGTTCTCCCTACACCTGTGACTTGCCTTACGGTTTATGGTGAAATTACCTATATGTACATTCAGTAGTGAGTTCTAGTGTGACATTATAGTTCCTCATTCCCACATCAACCTCCCCAGTTTGTTACAACTATGATGATCATTATGGTGTACAGACGTGAAAGATCCTGGGAAGGACCTGGTCCTAGCCTACTTTGTTATCTAAGTCTTGCATGGCTGCGCACTGTCACAGCTGAGCATCTGGTCTGCCCCTTGTCCTGTTCATCTGGTTGCGGAGGCTGCGAGCCCATACCCATGCCCACCAGCATGGAGAGAGGGGGGAGCCCAAATTCCCTGCTCCATTCTGGCCAGTGTGGCTTCCCCCCCACATGACTGCTTTAACCTTGAAGAGCTACCTTAGTCTTGGCGGGGACTAGCCGATTCCTCAGAGATTCCATGGGCTGTTCCACATGAGCTGGGCAGCGCAGCTGTCGGCCTGGTCTATCCCTTGTCCAGTTCATCTCTATTGTTCCTGTTTTTGGCTTATTGATACACCATGGGTAGCTTGCCAGGGTCTGCCATGGCTCTGGGTTCATCCCAGGGGACCCAGTCTTTTCCTATGTCAGACCATCTACCATCCAGGGCCCACAGGGCAGAGCCCTGCGGGTGTAGACAAGCCTATCTCTTGTCTGCCACTGCTAATGCAGCCAGGCACCGCGTCACACACCTGCAACACCTCAAGGGTCAGGTGCCCCAACCTCAGCTCTTTGAAGAAGAGAAATTAAGAAATTAATGTGAAATCCAAGCCCCCACCCAGAGAAGGTAGTACTCCTCAGAAAAGGAGACACTACAGAAAGGACAGTAACATGCAAGGAATAAGATTATGAGAAGACCAGTGAAGGCTATTATGTCTTCCTATGACAATGCCTAGATTAACTTTTTACACTTTCAAAACTCCAGAAAAATCTATTTGGAAGAAGTGTATAAAAGTTCCTCCCAAAAAGTCATTGCGGCTTGCTCTCAAACCTGTGTTCTCCCTTAAACATGTATCTCGATTGCTTGTCTCTATTTTTCTTTGCTTATATCCACTCCAGAAAAACCTGTGTTCTATCTTCTCATCATTTTTTGTTTTGTTTTATTTTTGGGTCACACCTGGCAAAAGTTCAGGGTTTATTCCTGGCTCTGCCCTCAGAAATGACTCCTGGTGGTGCTCATGGGACCATATAAACAGGGGACTGAAGCTGGGTTGGCCTCGTGTAAGGGCAAACACCAGACGTGCTGTACTATATTGCTCTGGCTCTTCCTCACACATCTTTAAGCATGTTTTGTTCAAGAGAAACTACTATGCTTCACTATTTCACCTCTGGAATTCTTTTCTGTGAGGGAGAGGCAACAGACCCACAGTGCCTATGCCAGAGTAGGCCTGACTTTCCTTCCTCTAGGAGGAATTCCTTGCTCCAGCCTAAATCCACAGCTCCCACCAGATCAGCTGGCAGGGATCATCTACCATGCTACACAGAACAAGTGGACTCCTGGTCAGCCTGGAAGCTGTCGATGGCTGGATGTGAATGTCCATCCTCATGGCAGACTTTACTCGTCGTGACCTAAGCCTGGCATTTTCCTGATCACTGGTGGCTGAGGTGGGTGGAGCAAAGAGATGGAAACACTCCTTGAGTCAAACTCCTTACTCCCCCACTTTCCGAGGCTGGCAAAAGAATCACAGTCCACAAGGAAGAAGTTCAGGAATTGTGTGCTACATCTCTACAGAGCTAAAACTTGCTATAATCGAAGGCTGAATTGGATAGGATCCAATGTTATAATAACCAAAATGTTACAAAAGAAAAAAAAAATCTCATCCCCAAACCAGGAAAATGACAGTGACAAAAAAAAAAAAGTCAGTTATATGTCAACTCTGAAATGATTCAGATATTAAAGTAAATAACCAGGGCTTTAAAGCAATAATAAAAATGTCTCAACAAGAGATTATAAATGTGCACAAAAAATGAATAGAACATCGCAGCAAAAAATCAGAAGAAACTATCTGTATTACAGAATCTTCAAAAGAAAAAGGTCATTTAGTGAAAAATTTTTAATCTTGGAAGTATAATGATTCATGAGACTTAAGGACCCTAAATTGGTTGTACCCGAAAGGGACTAGACAAGACACATAAATGGTCAAAAGTTAATGACAAAAAACAACTTTGAAAACAACCAAGAGAAAGGTGCCCATCATGCAAGAGAATCATTAGGTCTAAGTGGATTTTTGCACACCTTGCAGGTTGAAAAGAAAAAACTGAAAGAAAAAAATGATGGGTCAAGAGTGATAGGTTTGGAAAAGCTGTCCAACAATGGAGGGGACAGAGAGAGATAGTACAGAGGGCAGGGCATATATCTGGGAGGCAGCTGACCCAGTTTCAACCCAGGTGCCACATATGATCCTCCAAGTCCACTGGGAATGAATGATCCTTTAGCACCCCTGGGTATGGCCCAAAAGCCAAAAAAAAAAAAAAAAAAAAAAAAAGAAGAAAAGAAAAAAAAGGATGGAGAGATAAAGACTTTCCTAAACAAACACCAACTGAGGGAGACTTAGTCACCTGCTTGACAAAACAACAATAATTACTTGAGAGTAAAGACATGTACAGTAACACAGTGTAGACTATATCAATAATGGTAACTGAAACCAAAGTTAGATTCTGTAATACAGCAACTGTGTCTAAACATCACTTAAAACTCAGAAAAAAACACCCAAAAATAGTAAAAATAGCTATGGCAGTTATTTGATACATAATATCAAAAAATAACAAACAAACAAACCCTTTTCATTTCAACAGCCTAAAACACAAGGGGGTGAAGTTAAAAAGAAAAATTTGAAATGCTATTAAGGCTGTTAGTGGTTTAAAATAAGGTGCTACCATTGAATATACACAGAGACTTAAGTGATAAACTCTAAATATCTGCAGGGCTAGCCACAATGTGTAAAATAAGAGGGAGAGAGATGCAGAGACAGAGAGACAGGGAGAGACAGAGAGAGAAAGAGGAAACTGGGGTACCTGCTATTGAGGCAGCCTGGGGTGGGCGGGAGGGGGAGGGGTACATTGGTGGTGGGAAATGGGGGCACTGGTGGAGGGATGGGTGCTGGAATACTGTATTACCAAGAACCAATTATGAACACCTTTGTAATTGTATGTCTCACCCGTGGTATAATAAAAAATTTTTTTAAAAAATAAAAAAAAAATAAAATAAGGTGCTATCATTCAGAGTTATTATACTCCTGGTCCTTTACTCAGGGATCACTCCTTAAAAGAAAAAAAATGAGGGGATCATATGGGATATAGAGAACTCAACACAGATCCGCCACATGCAAGGTTAATACTATCCCTGCTGTACTACTGCTCCCACCCCTACTCACCCATCTTTTCCAGCCCCCACCGATCCTGGATTTTAATTACTGACCTAGCAGTGGTTCTTAAACTTGCCCGTGAATGCAGTTGTGGTGAGAATGGGGCTATTTCACTTGATCACTTGACATCCGTTATTTGTCGATTTGCTTGAGCGGGCACCAATAATGTTTCCATTTGTTCCTGTTGCATGCTAGTGTAGCCCAATAGCATCTGCCTTGCTCCAGGCACACGAACAGCCTCAAACCGTTTGTTCAGGGTCTTGACGAAGAAGTCTGACCATCTTGTAGGTGGGGAAGCCATGTGATCTTTTGACATCCCGTGGAATCCAGTCAGTAATGGCTCTAGTCCAGCAGTCGTCTTCAAATCCCATTACATGTCCAGCCCATCTGATTTTCGATGCCTTGGCAAACAAGACTGTTCGTGACTCTGGATCTTCAACGGAGGTCAAACTCCAGATTCCTTCTCTCACTTGAGTGAGGTGTAATATTCCAAGCATAGCTCTTTTGATTTCACTTTGGGAGACCCAAATAGCATTCTCATCCTGCTTTCATAGGGCCCAGGTCTCTGAGGCATATGGTAGGCAGGGAGAACAATAGAGTCGAAGAGATGTGCCCGGGCCGGAGGTTTGTCCTTTTAGCTATTTCTTCGATGCTCTTGAAGGCCTTCCATGCTGCTCTCTTCCTCCTGCGCAGCTCAGGTTTTAGGTCATTCATCATGTTGACTTCTTGACCTAGGTACACATAACTGCTGCATTCAGAGATGTCTGTTCCATTGAGAGTGAATGGGGCATCTGGAACTAGTTCATTTTTCATAAACATGGTTTTCTTTGGATTTAGCTGTAGACCTATCTTTCCACATTCTTGGTCGAAGTCAGCCAGCATTTGTGCCACTTGGCTAATGTTTGGTGTTATTAGAACAATATCATCAGCAAAGTGGAGGTGGTGTAGTTGCCAACTGTCTATCTTCACTCCAATTCCTTCCCATTCTAATTGATAAAAAGCTATGTACCCTTACAAAATTCTATGCATTTCACACACACACACACACACACACACACACACACACACACACACACACACCAGAGTACAGCACACGCACCCAAGAAATTTCAGGCCATTCACAAATCCAAATCTATGCACCCCAAGTTCAGAATCCATGAAATGTTTAGACTCGTCAATCTGTTACCGTCTAGTTATAAGCCATTTCTCAGAAGGTTAATACAGATTTAAAAAAAAACCTTTTATGAAAATATATATTATACACAAAAGGCAAACAGTGAAAATATTATTAGCTTCATAATCTCATTCATATAAACCATATAAAAATTTTAAGTAATTAAAAATATCACTCAGGGCTGGAGGCGATAGCCCAGCGAGTAAAGCGTTGCCTTGCCGGCCCGGGTTCGATCCCCGGTATCCCATATGGTCCCCAGAGCACCGCCAGGAGTGATTCCTGAGTGCAGAGCCAGGAGAAACCCCTGAGCACTGCGGGCGTGACCCAAAAAAGCAAAAATAAATAAATAAATAAATAAATAAATAAATAAATAAATAAATAAATAAATAAATAAAAATAAAAATATCACTGCACCTGTTTATTTGTGTGGGTCTCCCTGGATGATATCACTAATATCACCAAGACTACACCCACCAGTGCCCAGGAGGCCTTGGGTGCAGCATATGGGACCAGACCTCTGCTCCTTTGGGCTACCTTCCTAGCATTCTTACCCATTTTCTTTGCAAGCACTTTACCACTGAGCCACATCCCTAAGTAAAAATTATATTAAGTAAAGCTCTCACCACTTGACACAGGTCTTCCTTAGCATCTAGAAGGTAAATGGGGGCTGAATATTCTAGATGATTAAAATAAAAACCTGTTTAGTATCGCTAACCTAATATTCTAGATGATTAAAATAAAAACCTGCTTAGTGTCGCTAACCTAACCTTAATAATTTGTGGAGTAATGGTAATAGGTTCACGCACTTATTACTGACTCATATATGTTAACACTCTCTCAAAATGAAGGGTAAAAGTAAGATTTTGGCGGTCTTCCAAGCATTGCTTAGGTGCTCCAGAGGTCCCTCCTGGTGATTTTTGACTAGCCAGGCCTCTATAGCTCAATGGAAGGATCCAAGACTCAGTCATGTGTTGGCAGGGGGCCATGTGGTACCAGGGATTACCCTGGGGTTGGCTGCATGCAAGACAAGCACTTTAGTCCTTGTATTATCTCTCAATCCCTGAAAATAATTTTTATTATAGGTTACTTATTTATTTTCCTTTCCTCACTGAGAGCTGAAAGTCATTCCTGTCAGATCTTTTCGATGGGGATTTATCACCTTCCAAAAAGCATTCTGTAAATATGCAGAAATTCTAGCTGTAAAGATAACAAAAAAGCAAGGTGGGAAAATGACTCTACAAACACACAGTTTATGAGAAAGTCAAAGACTCTAATAAATAAGATAAATTACAAGTTTTTCGAGCAATTACAAAGTTTTTGTCTCCTAGTTCAAATTTTGGCTCTATCACTCAGTAATTTGTGAATTTGGGCACATAACATAAAACGTGTGACTATTAAGTCTTTTAAGTAACATTAGTGATCTTTATATTACAGTCAAAGAGTTATGATTATACTAACAAAATAAATAAATCTTTGTCCAATATCTGGTACTTATCATTTAATGACCAAGAGTTGAACACTTTTATTATTACCAAATATAGTGAAAAAGTATAAGTACATATCAAAATGAAAAGATGGAAATAAAATTAGCTTTCATAAGTAACAATGCAGAGTAAATTAATATTAACACTCTTCAACATGCAAAAATGTTAACTATTTTTTAAAATAACTAGGCATAAAACAGGTAATAGTAGCAAGTCTGTTTCCGGCATGATTATAGAATCTGAATGATTAAAGGATACCAAGAGAGCAATATTTGGTGTTTAAAAAGCAGAAGCATGGGGTCAGAGCGATAGCCCAGCGGGTAGGGCGTTTGCCTTGCACACAGCTGGCCCATGCCGTCCGGGTTCGATCCCCGCATCCGCATATGGTCCTCCGAGCACCACCAGGAGTTAATTCCTGAGTGCAGAGCCAGGAGAAACCCCTGAGCATCGCCGGGTGTGACCCAGAAAGCAATCAATCAATCAATCAATCAATCAATCAATCAATCAATCAATCAATCAATAAAAAGCAGAAGCAAAAGATAAATTTGTAGATAGATGAAGATTGAACATGGATTAAGGAACAAAGGGCATGAGAGGATTAGAGGAGAGAATCAGACACAGATTCGCCATTAAATATATTATTTTATAGGATGAGACTAATCTCCAAGGCCAGGCAAAACAGGGACCAGGAGAACTTGTCAATGGTTTGAGACTACCACAACTGTGTAGAGGGTGGAGGGTAGATAAAATAAAGAACGGACCACTTTGCCAATAATAACTGAAATGGTAAATTAGACTAGAACTGAATATTGAAAGCGGTCATGGGATATACATGATAACCCTTCAGTCTATTTAATAGCAAAACACAATGTGCAAAATGAGAACGGGAGGCGGGGAGTGCCTGTCATAGAGGCAGGTTGAGGGGGGAGGTGGTTGGGTGGTGGGAGGGAAACTGGGGACATTGGTTCTGGAAAATGTGCAGTAATGGAGGGCTGGGTGTTGAAACAATGTACGACTGAAACCCAATCATGAACTTTGATTCAGAGTGAATCAATAAATTGATTGATTCAATAAATTCACAAGAAAGACAGAAAGGAAGGAAGGAAGGAGGGAGGGAGGAGGGAGAGAGGGAGGAAGGAAGGAAGGAAGGAAGAGAGAGGGAAGGAAGGAAGGAAGGAAGGAAGGAAGGAAGGAAGGAAGGAAGGAAGGAAGGAAGGAAGGAAGGAAGGAAGGAAGGAAGGAAGGAAGGAAGGAAGGAAGAAGGAAGGGAAGAAGGGAAGAAAGAAACTTTTTACTGACAAGGTTGAAGAAACAGAAAACAAAATGTCAGTTACTCAGGTCTGGGAAAAAGCAATAATAAACCATAACATATCCCAAAAAAGTAAAACTAATGATCATCACCAAATTTTCATAGTGAGATTTAATCAAGAAATAATTTCTGGTGAAAAGACAAATACTACTTTTAGTCTAAAAGGTATGGGAAGAAAAGAAATGATAGAGGTAGGTGTCCAGGAGGATTCATTCAATTAGTTTTAGCCTAAAAGAGGGGGAAAAATACTAAAAGAGGCATCCAGAAGGTTTCATTCAATTATTTTGGTTATTTTTAGTAATGGTTATTTCTTCAAGTTGGGTAGTAAATACTACAGTGATCTGTTTCAATACTCTTGATGCATCTTTTGAAATTACCACAATATTTCATAATGAAATAATAATAGAGGAAACAAAAAGGAGAAAGTTACCTCACAGTAAGGACATGTATTTCACTACTGGAGCAGTAATGACTGATTCCCAGAAGGCCTTCTATCACAGGAATCTCCTCTCTGACTACAAACAGGTAAAGTAAAAGAGTTAAAAAAAGAGTTCGTAGTATTTATTTGAACACATGTCAAGACTTTTAAGTTGAAATGCTGTAGTATGTTTCAATATAAAAATATTTAATATATAAATTCATGTCCAGTAAACCACATAAACCTTATGTAATTTTAGAGATAATTTCCTAGCTATGACTTAATTGCATTTTTTGTCAATTCACCAAACTGGTATTTATAATTCAGAATAAAACAATTAAATGGCACCAACAAAGCAAATAAAATGGCACTAATGTATAGAGTTAAGTGAAATCTGCACAAGTTGGAGCCCTCAGTGGATACAGTATTTTACACTTAAGGATATTATATTACTATATTTAAAATGATTTATAATATATCCTAATTTATCTGAAAAATCATACATTATATTCCTAACAATTCAGAATATACTGTGCTCAGTTCTCTTAACAAATCTTACATGTTAGGAGTTAATCATTGCTTTTATGTAATCCTCCATGAAAGTCATAAATTACTAAAGAAATGTACATGAGAAGGGATGGTGACAGTCTAAAAATAGTTTGTTCCATTGTATGATACAAGTATTCCAATATATACTGTCCTATAACTTGGCATAAAAATTAGCTTTTGTTATTTCATTTAGGTGGCTGGGAAGATAGCTTGGAGTCAGAAGTACATATTCGCATGAAAGTTGGCTCAAGTTTGATCCCTGGCATTGCAGAGGCCCACGCTCCACTGAACTGTACTAAGCTGGAATCACTGACCAACTACTGCCCAGAGTGACGCCCTTAGCACTGTTTGTAAGCCCCATTCCATTCAGCAACAATTTATAAATCATCTATAAAATTCTGTTTCAGACACTAATGATACAAAGTTGAACAAGTCTCTCTTAGAAGTTGGTGGTCAGATACTACGTCTACAGAAGTATATCTATCTTTATAAAGCTTGTGTGACCCAAATCCTCCTACCTATAAAAAAAATAAAATGTATAGTCATGTTAAATTGAAAAAAAGTTATGCTAAGTCCTTAAACTATGAATGTAATACAGAAGAAATTTTCTAAAACAAAGTGACACAAACATTAACTCCCGGTGTGTGTAGCTGGGCAGGTGGGCATGTGGCGAAGGCAGAGCACCAGGCCTTCAGGCGGCCCTGGAGCAATTGCAGCCACCCGTAGGGAAAGGAATTGGAAACTACAACTCCCAGAATTCCGAGCTGCAGAGGAAATAAAAGGGATACTATGAACCTTCAGGCCAGGACACCTCCCCTCCCTGGGGGTGAGGCTGCATATTAATATGAAAAGCAGGAAATTCAATACCAAGAAGAAGGTATAATCTTTGAAGAGGGAAGAGAACACCTTCTGCTGAGCATCTCTAGAGTACTACCTGAGAGTGAAGAAGATACAGTACCCCAGAAAAATCCACCCCCAACCACCACAGCACCATGGAGAAATAACGCAGAAGAGTGGATGAAGAAAACAACCCTGAAGACTCAAAAAGAATATACATAATCTCTCTGACAAAGACTTAAAGAGAAGAAATGGTGAGGATGTTTAATGAGCACAATTACAAAATGGAACAAATGTCCAATAAAATACATAAATGAAGCAGTAGAAAGGGCAGTCAATAAATTTCGGAGGAAATGAGAGCTGAAATGAGAATACAAAGAGAAATATCATCAATAAAAAACTCAGTATATGAAATGAAAAACACAATAGGGGCTCTCAACAGCAGGATGACAGTAGCGAAGACAGAATCAGTGAGAATGAGGTTGAGTTGCAGAAAGCACTCAGGGAAATGCAACAGATAAAAAAGACTGAAAAAGGATCAGCAGCGGAACAGTGAACACTGGAATTAATCCAAGAGGAACAACACAGAATCATAAGAGTCCCAGAGGTTCAGGAATGCAACCCCCAAGGAAATAGGTACAGTTAAAAAAAATCTTTGCAGAAAAGTTCCCAGATAAAAGACACAGGCATCCAGATCCAAGAAGCATGAAGGATACCAGCAAGAAGAGACCCCAATAAAAAAGACTCCAAGGCATATCCTATTCTGAATAATAGATGTCATAGAGACACAATTCTTAAAGGGACAAGATCAAAGAAGCAAATTTTATACAAAGGAGCATCCATTTGACTTTCAGCAGACCTATCAGAAGAGACCCTCCAAGCCTGAAGGCAGTGGTGGGATATAGTGAAAAAAAATCAATGAAATGAAGGCCTCATGAAGAATTCTTTACTCGGCTAGACTCTCATTCAGATTTGAACGTCAGATACACAGCTTTTTGGATAAACAACAGCTCAGAAACTTCAGACTCAAAACCAACCTTAAAAAGAAGGGCTGAGAGAGCTACTCAAAGACAAGAAAAAACCCAAAATAACAATAAACTTATACAGAAAGATGGCAAAAGTCCCATGACAATAATCTCTCTCAATGTGAACAGTCTAAATGCACCAGTTAAGAAACACAGAATGGCAAAATGGATCAAAAAATTGAACCCAACATTCTGCTGCCTTCAAGAAACACATCTGAGCAATCAGAACAAAGACAGGCTCAAAGTTAAAGGCTGGAAAACAATCCTTCACTTAAACAACCTTCCAAAAGGGGTGGCCACATTAGTATCCGACAACATAGACTTAAGGCTAAAAAGGTCAGAAAAGACAGTGAAGGTCACTTTTTAATAATCAAAGGATACATATATCAGGAAATTATACTCCAAGGCACATATGCACCCAATGAGTCTCAGTAAAATATTTATTTATTTATTTTTGCTTTTTGGGTCACACCCAGCAATGCTAAGGGGTTACTCCTGGCTCTGCACTCAGGAATTACTCCTGGAGATGTTCGGGGACCATATGGGATGCCGGGGATCAAACCCAAGCCGGCATGGGCTGGCTGCATGTAAGGCTAATGTCCTACCCGCTGGACTATCGCTCCAGCCCCTCAGTAAAATATTTAAAATAACTAATAGACTTCAAGGAAGGCATTGAAAGCAACACGATTATAGTTGGATTCTTTAACACTGCTCTATCAACTCTTGATAGATCGACAAGACTGAAATTCACCAAGGAAATACTGGCCCTAAAGGAAGAGATGGAAGAAAGAGGTTTAATAGATATATACAGAGCATTTCATCCCCAAAAAGCAGAATACACATTTTTCTCGAACACACATGGAACATACTCTAAGATAGATCACATGCTGAGCAACAAAACATACCTCCATAAAATCAAGAAGATAGAAATTGTGTTAACTATTTTTTCAGACCATGATGCACTGAAATAGAATTTTTTTTTTTTGCTTTTTTTGGGTCACACCCGGCAATGCTCAGGGGTTTCTCCTGGCTCTGCACTCAGGACTTACTCCTGGCGGTGCTCGGGGGGACCATATGGGATGCTGGGGATCAAACCCTGGCGGCATGGGCCGGCCGCATGCAAGGCAAACGCCCTACCCGCTGGGCTATCGCTCCGGCCCCTGAAAATAGAAATTAATCACACAAAAACAAAGAATAACAAGTACCTGGCCAAAAGACATATGAAAAAGTGCTTCTCATCATTAATCATCAGGGAGATGCAAATCAAAACAACAACGAGGAATCATCTCATACCACAGAGACTGGCACACATCCAAAACAGCAAGAACAACCAGTGCTGGCATGAATGCGGGGAGAAAGGGACTCTCATCCACTGTTGGTTGGAGTGCTGACTGGTCCAGTCCTTTTGGAAAACAATATGGACATCCCTCCGAAAACTAGCTATTGAACTCCCATTCAACCTAGCAATAGCACTCCTGGGAATATACCCTGGAGACATACAGCAGAAACACTATCTGCACTTCTATATTCATGGCAGTTCTATTCACGACAACCAGAATCTGGAAACAACCTAAGTGCCCAAACAGAAGACTAGCTTAAGAAAGAATGGTACATCTGATACAGGGCCTCACGGACGGCTGGGGAGGCTGGCGCTCGGCTCGCGCCGGGCCTAGCTGACCATGGAACCCCGAGGAGGGCAGATGGGTTTTGGAGTGGGCCCGTCGCCTCTGAGGGGTCCCGGAAGCAGCCGGATGAGACTCGCCCATCACACTAGCCACCATTTTTGCTGTCCGGACGCTGCGAAACTGCCTCAGACCAGATCAACAGAGCAAAGCCAGTTCGAGCCCAGGTAGGCGGCTCCAAGAGGCGGGAATCACTGGGAAGTCGTCAGATGGAGGCGTGGTCGTCCCTTCCCCCCCTCCATCTTGTCGAGCCTGGTGGCCCTGCCCGCTGAGCTGCCCACGGGCCAGCATACAGGGCCTCACGGACGGCTGGGGAGGCTGGCGCTCGGCTCGCGTCGGGCCTAGCTGACCATGGAACCCTGAGGAGGGCAGATGGGTTTTGGGAGTGGGGCCCGTCGCCTCTGAGGGGTCCCGAAGCAGCCGGATGAGACTCGCCCATCACACTAGCCACCATTTCTGCTGTCCGGACGCTGCGAAACTGCCTCAGACCAGATCAACAGAGCAAAGCCAGATTGAGCCCAGGTTGGCGCGCCACTTGTGGCCGCAGCGTCCACTAAAAATAGTGAAACAGTAATGTCTTTTAATGCACTGCATTCAACGAAGAGCAGGAAAGTTTGTTGGGAAGGGAGATATAAAGAGGAAAGAAATGACATACAGAACCCGCCAAGTGGTTGAGGTGCGGGAGGGGGGAGGGAGGTGGGGACATTGGTGATGGGAGATGGATTTGGGCGGAGGGTGCGTGTTGGAACACTGTAGAACCAAAGCTCTACATGAGCATCTTTCAATTAAAAAAAAGGTGGAATCTACCACAAACATGTGGGAATCAGTGGTTAGGTAAGACAGAGAAGGGAACAGTGTGCTAATATTTGTCAAAAATGATAATACCAGCCTAGAACTGAGCATTGAATATAGGAAAATAAGATATACATGATGATCTCTGAATGTATGTATTGCAATCCACAATGTGTAAGAGAAGAGAAAAAGAGAGAGAGAAGAGATAAAGAACTTGCCATAGAGGCGGGCTAGGGGGGGGAGGGAAGTGGGGACATTGGTGGTGGGAAATGGGCACTGGTGGAGGGATGGGTGCTGGAACACTGTATGGACGGAAACCCAAACATGAACATCTTTGTAATTGTATATCACATGGCGGTGTAATAAAATATTAAAAAAAAAAAAAAAAGAATGGTACATCTACACAATGGAATACTATGCAGCTGTCAGAAAAGATGAAGTCATGAAATTTACCTGTAAATGGATGAACATGGAGACTATCATGCTGAGTGAAATTAGTCAGAAGGAAAAGGACAGAATGACTGCGTTCATTAATGGGATATAAACATAATGTTCTACTAATTGTGGGAAATGGTAATGTCAGACTAGAACTCACCTTTGAATATACACAAAGAGGCATGCATGGTAAACCCAAAATATCTATAAGGCAAGCAACAATGTGTAAGAGAAGAGAGATACAGAGACAGTGAGAGAGAGACAGAGAGAGGGAGGGAGGGAGAGGAGGGAGGGAGGGAGGAGGAAGGGAGGAAGGAAGGAAGGAAGGAAGGAAGGAAGGAAGGAAGGAAGGAAGGAAGGAAGGAAGGAAGGAAGGAAGGAAGGAAGGAAGGAAGGAAGGAAGGAAGGAAGGAAGGAAGGAAGGAAAAGAAAAAGTGCTTGCTATAGAGGTAGGCTGGGGAGGAGGGAGGGAAGTGGGGACATTGGTGGTAGGAATGGGGCACTGGTGGAGGGACAGGTGCTGAACACTGTATGACTGAGACCCAGTTATGAACATCTTTGTAATTGTATATCTCACAGTGGTATAATAAAAACAAATAAAAATAAAAAAGCAAAAAAAATTAAAAAATGAAAACTCCTTGCTAGGCAGAAATGTATGCAAAGGTATGAGAAAAAGCAGAGTTTAGAGACATTTTTAAGATTTAAATATGAAAAAAATCCTGAAATACCCTATTTCAGTTATTCAATAAAACATATGCTTTCCCTAATTTTTCCCATCATCATACTTTCCCTAATCCTGGCTTCATTTTGACAACTTTGGATTTTCTACAGATTCATGTCTCCCCTGCATCTCCCATTCCTGACACATATTGTGTGATCTTTCTTCTAATACTGGGATTCATAACTTTATCTCTTTACTTTTTCTCTGTGACCAGCTGCTGTACAACTTCTCTATGCTAATATGTCTCATTAATACTCATACATCATTGCTGCTTCTTAAATTAATCCATATTACTTGATAATAATCCATATTATCAAGAGGCACCTGGGATCAGAAGTGTCAATCTTATTATCTTTATGACATTTTGGGGTGAAAATTCCAGAAATGCTAAGCTCATAGTTTTGATTCTTTCAAAGTGCTGATAACTATTTTGGCAGGGAAAAAGATTCCAACTATTCTTGTCAACAATTTTAATAGAAAATAATAAAGTATTTACACATTTAATAAAAGAAAAAAGTTAACTCACATACGCGGGGCAGAGCTGCTACCAGCTCTCCCTGTGCCCAGCTGATCATGAGGCGCCCAGGAGGGAAGGCGAGTTCTAGCACTGGCCCACCACCCCAGCAGAGCCCGCAAGAAGCCAGAGGAATCCCACATCTGAGAGCCGCCATTTTCCACATTCGGACTCCCCACTCGTCAGAGCTCCACCCAGCAGAAGAGCTGATTACAAGTGCCGCTTTCGCAGAAACCGCCACGAGGTTCATCAAAAATGCTCAAGATTAGGGCCAAGCGATAGTCCGGCGGGTAGGGCGTTTGCCTTGCACGTAGCCAGTCTGTGCCGGCCACGGGTTTGATCCCTGGCATCCCATATGGTCCCCGAGCACCACAAAGATCGCCAGGTGTGACCCCTCCCAAAAAAAAAAAAGCTCAAGATTAGAGGTGACTACAAGAGAATCCCACCCTTGCAGCAGAGCCTGGCAAGCTACCCATCTCATATTTGATATGCCAAATACCAGTAGCAGTTACAGACCTCAGTCCCATGATCTGATGGAATGGTTGAGGCTCTTTATGTTCCTGGAGCAAGCAGATGCCCTTGGGCTACACCAGCATGTGACAGGACGTATAGAGATGTTACTGGTGCTCGCTCAAGCAAATCGATGATCAACGGGAAGACAAGTGATACAAGTGATACAAGTGATCATTTGTTTCTCTTAGCAGGTCTAAAGGCACATGTATAAAATTATAATCTATAAACCAAAAAAATCATACATACTATGGAAGATGTGGAAATGTGAAATATGAAAAAAAGAAACAGGGAAGGTGTTTTTCCTCCTTAAAGTTTGATAATGTCCCAAACCTCAAATTATAGATTTGAACCCTATAGTTGCCATCTGTCGACTGATAAATATGCCACATTTCTATCTATAACTGTTAAGAGTTTTTAAGCACACTAAAAGCATTCCAAATATATATACCGCATATCAAAAACAGTAATTCAAATATCTGTTAATTACCTCAGTAACATGGAAATAATTTTTTCAGCTCAATTTTTTTTTTTTTTTTGCCTTTTTGGGTCACACCCGGCAATGCTCAGGGGCTACTCCTGGCTCTGCACTCAGGAATTACTCCTGGCGGTGCTCGGGGATCATATGGGATGCAGGGGATCGAACCCAGGCCGGCAGAGGCCGGCTGCGTGTAAGGCAAACACCCTACTCAGCTTGATCTTTATTTCCAATTTATTCTTTCTAAAACTACTGCTGCTAAAAAATGTGAACACCAAAATATAATTAAGATACTCTCCATTTTAACAGCATGTATAAATCTCACACACTCATACCTTTTAATACAGAAACACATTTTGCAACCAAACATATCTAGAATGATTAAGCAAGGGGTGGGTGGAGCAAATTAGAAAAAGAAATAAGAAAATATAAATATTTGTTACAGTTCTACCACTGGTTTATTAGAAGAACCGCAGCAAAAAAATTTTTTTTTTTGCTTTTGGCCACACCTTTAATGCTCATCAGTTATTCTTGGCTTCTCACTCAGGAATTGCTCCTGGCAGTTCATGGGGACAATAAGGGATGTAGGGATTGAATCCAGGTAGACCACATGCAAGGCAAGTGTCCTACCTGCAGTACTATTTCTCCAGCCCTGCCACAACAAAGTCTTATTACTTATTTCAACTGCTTTTTCCCCTAAAATACTGATTAGTTTTGTATTAAACCAAAATCTACATTATGTCCCATGAACAACATTTGCTTTTAGAGATGATTTGGAGTCATGTTTCTTTATTTTTCATTATTCTAGCTCAACAGTTTTCAAAATGTGATAGACAGGCCCCTGGAAATTCCAATTTTCTCAAGCAAATACTTAATATGTCTATTTTCCTCCATACTGAATTACCATTAACTATTTTATTATATGACCAGATCCCAGAGTAAAACTGTGAATATAAGAAATGTGCATCAGGGCCAAAGTTACAGTACAGCAGGTAGGCCATGGGTTCATTTCCTGGAATCCCATACGGTTCCCCAACAGCAGTAGGAGTAATTCCTGTGTGTAGTTACAGGAATAACCCCTGAGCACTGCTGGGTGTGACCCAAAACCAAAAGAGACTACTCCCGTTTTAGTGTTTGAGGATGGCTCCCAGTGGTAGTTAGGAAAGTATACTGGAAATCAAGTCCAGGTCTCTGTCACACAAAGTGTGCACTACAGCCATTTAAACTTTCTCCCAACTGAGACATATTTGAAGGAAAAAAAATCATACCAACCAGTAAGATCACTTGGTACAGGAACAGGAACATGGATATTATATAACTAGTAAAAATTCCTATTTATATTATATATACCAGATAGCAAAATGTGACATTCCGCATAAATGTAAGTTCCAAAAAGATGTCGCTTTGCGAATTTAGATTAAGACACATTTATATGGTAATTATTTTCATTGCTTACTAAGATACTAAAACATGACTGACATTTTAAAAAGCACATGTAATAACAACTTAGAATTAGTACTTTTGAAATATTCATTACTATTAGTTTTGGGGCCACACCTGGTGTGCATGGGGCTTACCTCAAGTTCTGTGCCCAGGGATCACACTCTGGCAGGGCCCGGAGGACTATATGGGATGCCAGGTGCAAGACAATGTCTTACAACTATCTCTCTGAACCTGGAAATATGCCTTATTATTATGCGATAACACGTCAGATCACATACTACAAAACAGAACCAACAATCTCACTTGTCTAATGAATAGACCCAAAGAAGATGGACAGAAACAACACTTTGAACTACCTTATTATTTCTAAATGAAACCAACTTTATAAAACAATATCACATTAAGGGTGGGGTTAGATAACAAAACCCAAAGGGAATCTGTTAATGCTCATAACGAGTTTCCTTATTTCTATTCACATAAATAAATACAAGAACTACAAGTTTGACAGGTTGAACCACCAAAACCATATTTAGAACAGGTAGGTTACCACTGATCTATTGAATGTCACAAATGCATCACATATCAGAAAATGACAACAAGTTGATCCCTTTCCCTTACCCCACTGCTAATATCATCAGTAGTGTTGATCATACTACTGAATGCAACCAAATTACAATCGGTATTCTCATAGATTTAATATTTCCATTTACTTAAAACATAAGAACAATTGTAGACCCAAGTAGCCTAGCTATTCACAGACAATACAAATGGTTACTTCTGCCATTAGAACACACTGGGATTTAAAAATGTGAAGTGTTAGACTCTCCCTGAATATTTTCAAAATGGCTAATAAATGCAAATATGCCAACCCCAAATCACTTAGGTGATTATACCTAAGTATTATTAAGATAAGGTAATTTTCATATCAAAATGAACTATTTCAGGGCTGAAGAGATACACAGTGGGTAAGGTGCTTGCTTTTTAAGCAGACACCCTGGGTTTGATCCCCAGCATCCCATATGGACGCTGAATACCACATTCAGTGTGACTTTAGTGTGAAGAGCTAGGAGTAACCCCTGAGTACTGCCAGACATGGCCCCAAACCAATAAAAATAACTATTTCTCTTCCAGAAATCTGCCCAACAATGAGAACTAAAATCTATTAAAAACAAACAACAGGGCTTCTGACATAGTACAACAGGTAGAAAGCTTTACTTGCATGCAGCTAACCAGGATTCGATCCCCAGGACTTCGTAAGGACCCCAAGTACCACAAGGAGTAATTCCTGAGTGCAAAACCAGGAATAATCCCTCAGCAGTGCTGGATGTGGCCTCAAATAAGCACACAAATAATACCCCACCCCCAAAATAATAACATCATGGGGGCTGGAGAGATAGTACAGCGCTAAACTGCTTGCCTTGCACACAGATGATCCAAGTTTAATCCCCAGCACTCTATATTATCACCAGAAAACTCCCAGGACTGATTTTTGAGCAGAGTCAGAAGCCCTGAGCACAGCCAGATATGTTGGCACCCCCTCAAAAAAAAAAAAAAAACCACACATTGTAAAGTGAATGTTCATAGCAATTTTACTGGTAGTATCCCAAACCTGGCATTAAGATAAACCCCCATTAACATACAGATTGATAAACCAATTTTGGTAGATCCATACAATTAAATACTACTTAGCAATGAAAAGAAATGAATTGTTGATACATGAAACAGCATGATGCAATCTCAAAATTAAGAAGCTGTGCAGAATAAGCATACAGAGGATTAATCTTTTAAATAAAGCTCTACAAAGGGCAAATTAGTTTACAGTAACAGAAAGCAGAAACTGGAACTGGGAGCAATGAGGAAGATGACAGGAGTGTGAGATACCAGGGGGGACACAAACTTTTGTGTGATATTCATTATATTGAGCTGTTACTAATTCAAAGGAGGAAATTATGTTGACACTCATAATAGAGTATACTTTGAATATGTGCTCTTCTTGTATGCCAATTATATCTGAAAAGTATTTTTTAGGTTTTTTTATTCTCTCATCCCCTTATTGTAGTAGACATGACTCTATTCCCCTTTTATGAAAGTCTTCATAAAATAAGACTTTATGAAAGTCTTCAAGACTGCACGTTAAAAAACATACTCTATGGCTAGGAATACAATGAAAAAGATAAGAGTGCATGCTTTGTATGTGGGAGCCCAGGCTTAGTCCCTGGCACCACACTTGTATTCCAAGCACTGAAAGGAGTGACCCCAATCATGGCACCTGGAGCAACCCCACCCCATGCACCACCAGGTATGAACCCTAAAACAAAAGAAACAAAAAAAAAGGCCTACACTCTACTAGTTAGGGTATCTTGGCACTAGTCCTAGGTCCCTTAGTAATGCCAAATCCTGTAACTTATTTTTTTCCTCATATGTACAGTGATATTAGACCAAACTGACACATGCCAATATCAATTAATACTTTGTGAAACTACAGATGACCAGTGGCTGCCATTTACCATAAAATGTTGTTACCAGAGTTTTTCCCTTTAGTAAAGCAAATTCCCATTCTGTCACAGGGGAAATTATTTATTACAAAATGCAATAAATGAATACAAAGTTTACAACCTTTTCTTTTTTAACTATTTTAGCATTTTAAAGCACATGGGGTGGAGGCCTGCCCCTTGAGGTGTTGCAGGTGTGACTGTGGTGCCCAGCTGCGTCAGCAGGTGGAAGACAGGAGACAGACTTGTCTACACCCAGGGCTCTGCCCCGTGAGCCCTGGATGGTTGATGGTCTGACATAAAAAGCCAGGGGCCGGAGTGATAGCCCAGCGGTAGGGCGTTTGCCTTGCACGCGCCGGCCTATGCCGGCCCAGGTTCAATCCCCGGCATCCCATATGGTTCCCCCAGCACCGCCAGGAGTAATTCCTGAGTGCAGAGCCAGGAGTGACCCCCCCAAAAAAAAAAAAAAGACTGGGCCCACTGGGATGAACTCAGAGCCACAGAGTAGCAAGCTACCCATGGTTTATTTGATATGCCAAAAACAGTAACAATAATGGGCCTCATTCCCAATGAATGACGACATTACTGGTGCTGCTCGAGCAAATCGATGAACAACGGGAAGACAAGTAACAAGACAAGTGACAAGGGGTGGAGGCCAGGGAGACAGCCTCAAGGATGGAGCGCATGCTTTGCATCCCGGGCACATGGCCCGATGTGGAGAAGGGGCCAGGGACATGGTAGCAGGCTCCAAATTCCATCTGGCTTCTGTTATATAACAGGAGCAAGTAACTTCACATCTTTATGCTTCCATCTTCAAAATACGTAAGTAAACAAAATGTCTAGATGTCCACTGTACATCCCTGTACCACAACAGGTATTTAACAAACAATAAATAAAATAATAAAACAGTGCTTTAACATCATAAAACTTTCAAGCTTTAGACTTTATTGAAATATATGAAAATAACAGACAACTATCAAATTAAAACACCACTTAAAATCTCACTATAAACTTAAAAAGTCAAGAATCTGGTTGCTTACTATAGAATGAGGAAAATTAGGCACAATTAATTGTTTACTTAGTGCTCACTACTTATTAGATACAGTAAGTATTAAATGCTTTATTTCATTTACCCTATAATAATATATCAAGGAGGAGTAAGACTTAACAAGTGCCAGTAGGTAGGATAAAAGGTACTGAATTTTTTATAGGCATACCAAGTAAACACTCTCTTTCATAAGGAAAAAAATTTGATAGGGACTCCAGGACAATTCAATTCATAGAACATTTTTTAATAAATGTTCACCATTATTTAAAGATTCCCCCATGTTGCAGTACACTGATTCCCAGAGGCTCTGCATCTTGCCTGGAGTTACCTCCTGCAGGCCACTTTGTAGATAGGGGCAGGAAAAGTTTGGATCTGTGACTATATGGCAGAATATCTTACTATGTAGTCTATGTTAGCTGGTATAAATATTTTCCTCTCATGATCTTCATGGGACTGGAGAAATCTTACCAGTATTTTTATCTGGCTATGTTGGATCTTTAAGTATAATATAGTTATAATTAGATCAGAGAGAAATGCCGTTTGCCTCCAAGCAAGCAAGCAAGTGTGGCTCTCTAAGTTTAATGGCTAATAACCAAAACAACTGTTAAGTAAAGACAAGGATCTCATGAAGGCTTGGAGAAACATACCTGGCCATAGAATATCCATGGTTCAGATACATGCCCTTCCTCCACTCTGCATAGGGCCTGCAGAGGAACTTCAAGGGCAGACCTAATGGGACCAGGTGAGGTCCTGGGGAAGCAAATCTGATAAAATTGGCCTTGATTGCCAATTTGTGAATTTGTGAACCAGCAGAGTCAGGCCACAAGGAATATAAAAGTTGTGACTCTCTTCCCCTTCTCTCTCTTCTCTCTCTGTGCTCTCTTCCTTTTCGTCTCTGCCTCTGTGCTCCTTTTCTTGGTTCTCTGCCCTGCTGGCCCTAGGCACATAGTAATGGCCATCTTGGCCCAGGATTCTAGACCTACACATGGCTAGAGCCCAGCTAGAAACCTAAAGCCTGGGAGTTTTCCTATAATTGAATTGCATACCAGAACCTGTGTGAGCAAAAGCCTTTTAAAACTTAGCTGGATTAGCAGGTCCTTCTCTGGCCACGATCCCCTGGGACAGAAGGGGATCCCTGATCCTACTCCCCGATTTTGTAGGGGAACCCAGCATTCTCCAACACCCCAGGTAAACTGATAAAGAAATAGCCCTTTAAGCTGTCATATTAATAAACATAATTCAAAACAACCGAATTCCATTAAGTTGGCATATTAATAAAATAGCACATTAAATAAGTGCTATAGAATATTATTCCCCCAAAGATCTAACTTTAAGCCAAAAAATTTTCAACTGAAACTAGAATAGTTCATGAAAATTATGCCGTTGAGTTTTTATTTGCCAATCCTTGATTTTAATTACACTTCTTAATATCAGATGGAAAGCAAATAACTAAATAAAATTTTAATTGTGAAGTCTTGCATATTCCAAGTGAAAAGAGTAAAAACATAAAAGTTCCTTTTTAAAGCTGACATTCTTTGGGTTGGCCTAACGAACAAAAACAGCACAATACTCTATTTCTCAAACTGCTAACCAAAATCTAGAAGAAGCAACTATATCAAAACCAATTTCAATTCTTAAATAACATGTCTGTCAAAATAGAAAGAAAAGGACATAATTTGGGGGTAGCCTTCTGAGTAAAAAACCACAATTTTTTAATATTTTTCTTGCCTGCAGGCATTTAGTTCTCCTATGCCAAATTCCTATATCTTTTCCTCTTAATAGCCACTGTAAAGTCTATAACTTCTCTAAGTCTTATCTTCAAGTGACTACTTCCTCCTCTGAAGACTTATAGAAATTTCCTGTTTAATTCACTTAGAATTACTGTGACTCAACTAAAGTGATCCCTCCTACAAATGTTTGTAATTTAAATATTTGTATTTTAGTTTCTCATTCTGCAACTGAATTAAGTTTCTGGAGTACCATGGTCTAGTTAAGGAGTCACAAAGTTAAATTTACTTAAGTTAAAAATTTAATTAAATTAAAAAGGTCGTTTCTCAATTATAGCAACCACAATTCAGTATGGATCACCATGTGTGGTCATTAGCTATTATATTAGACAGCTAACCAAAAAGGATATATAATATTTCTATCAGCCCTGGAGCATTTTGGAACAATGCTGTTCTAAAGTGTTGAATGATGCTTTGCAAAAAATAGTTTTCAACATAATGCCTAATTTTGGTAAAAGAATCAATATATGTTTTAAAAAGAATAAATTGCAGCAGTATGGGAGACAATCTTACAGACATGTCTTGCTTGGTTAAAAGTCCTAAAACTTTGAGCCGATATTAAACATTTTAAGTATGTCTCCCAATAAAAGGCAATAAGAAACCAACCACACAGAAACAAATGATCACAGCCACGAAATAGTTTTATCTTATCAGCGGCTTTTAGACCTGCTGACTAGTTCAGTCACTGCCATTCCCAGTGTTTTCAAGCCTCTAATATTCATCTGCTCCACTGATTTATTTCTGCCTCTATACTGAAGATAGTTTGCTAAAAATTTACTCGATATTCAGAATCAATTTTTTTATGGGGCTAGGAGTGCTAGCACAGTGGGTAGGGCGTTTGCCTTGCATTGGCCAACACAGGTTCAATCCCCGGCATCCCATATGGTCCCCCCCAAGCACCACCAGGAGTAATTCCAGAGTGCAGAGCCAGGAGTAACCTCTGAGCATTGCGGGGAGGGGAGAGAGGAGAGGAGAGAGAGAGAGAGAGAGAGAGAGAGAGAGAGAGAGAGAGAGAGAGACCTTTCCCAGAGTTGTTAGTTGAAAGAAGTTATCACTTCTTTCTCTTTCCACTAGGTCCACAGGCACAATACTAGTGTCAAAAAAAAAAAAAACACCTAGTAGCCAAATTTTGCATTTCTTGAAATCAGTTCTAACTGAAAATTATTTCTAAATTAGTGTGATCATAGTCAAGATTTACTATAAAGATTCATTGAATTAAAAATAAGATTCTATCAACTTCCTATTTACTTTTGAAAATAAACAGTGTTACTAGAAATATTTTCCTCACCTTTGGTGGAGGGATGGGTGCTGGAACACTGTATGACTGAAACCCAACAAGAACATCTTTGCAATTGTATATCTCATGGTGGTATAATAAAAAAATTTTAAAAATAGTCTTTCAAGTAACATATTCAATGAATTAATGTTACTACTTAGTTTCTTAAAAGTGCTAGATTTAAGCTTTTCAGTTGAAATGTCTAAATAACAAATTCAGAAACTGCATAAAACATTTAAAAGTATCTCCTGTTATCTTTTGAAAGGAGAAATTGAAAGCTAAGTCAAAGAACTAGGACTAATAATAACAAAAGAAATGCTACACACACATCTGACATGTTCCTACTCTCCTAAACTGATAGTATGGAAACTATCAGTAAAATTATGTTTTACAGGGGCCGGAGTGATAGCCCAGCAGGTAGGGTGTTTGCCTTGCATGCGGCTGGCCTGTGCGGGCTGGGTTCGATTCCCCAGCATCCCATATGGTCCCCCGAGCACCCTCAGGAGTAATTCCTGAGTGCAGAGCCAGGAGTAACCCCTGAGCATTGCCGGGTGTGACCCAAAAAGCAAAAAAAAAAAAATAAAATAAAATAAATAAAATAAATAAAAAAAAAATATATATATATATGTTTTACATAGCTTCAATAACAATAAAATGCTTAAGAAAACAAAATTCCTGTTAATAATGCTGTATAGTTATCTGAAAGTAACTAAGAGGCTAGATTTTGTTTGTTTTGTTTTGAGGCCATACTCAGCAGTGCTCAAGGTTTACTCCTGGTGGGGCTTCAGGGACCATATGTGGTGCTGGGAGTGCAAACCTGGCCTGCAATACATATACAAGGCTAGTACCCTACCTGCTATACTACCTACCGCTACGCCCAACAGCTCAGGTCCTCCTAAGAGGGTATACCTGGCCAGAGCGATAGCACAGCAGGTAGGGCATTTGCCTTGCATGCAGCCAACCCAGGTTTGATCCCCAGCATCCCATATGGTCCCCGAACACTGCCAGGAGTAATTCCTGAGTGCAGAGCTAGGAATAACCCCTGGTCATTGCCCAGTGTGACCCAAAAACAAGCAAAAAAAAAAATTAACTGTGTGAGTGATAGATGTTAATTAAATCAATAATATACATAGAAGTCCTTGTATTGTACACTTAAACACATTGCCCTATTTGAACAATATCCCAATAAAAGAGCAAGGCAAAATAAAACTTTGACATAGAATGCCTGTATTATTTTAAAATCTTAATATGAAAAAAACAATTAGACAAATTACTGCTCCAATTTGCTGCTCTGATTTCTAAAAAGGAATGCAAATAACATATATGGCCCTATGAGCATGAAGGATATAAAACATTAACTAAAAATCAATTTTCTGCAAATTTTAAATGCATAAAAAGTTACATTGGTAATGATTATTCACTTGAAAGTCAGTTCATTTAAAATTAAAACAGCTGCACACAGCTGACCCGGTCTGATCCCTGGAACCCCACATGGTCCTGTAAGCCCTGTCCAGAATGATCCCTGAGAAGAGCCAGGAGTAAGCAACCAATAAACCAGGAGGCCCCAAAACCAAAATATAAATAAAATTTATACAATACAAATTATTCTAACACTTTTCAGTGAGAAAACGAACAAAAATCTCAGAACTTTGCAAAATGTCTTTACATAGACAATTATTTCTTTTTTTGTTTTGGGACCACACCCAGCTGTGCTCAAGGCTTACTCCTGGCTCTGTGTTCAGGAGTCACTCCTGGCAAGGCTCAGAAGATTGTATGTATGCCAGGTTAAACCCAGGCCAGCCATATGCAAAGCCTTACCCATAGGACTCTTTATCCGGTCCAACAATTATTTTCTTAAACAAAATTTAAATAAATTGAACTGGAAAGATAGTACAGATAGTGATTAGCACAAGTACAAAGCACTTGCCTTGAATGCAGCTGGCATGGCTTTGTTCCCCAGCTCCCCATATGGTCCCATGAGCACTGCCAGCAATTCCTGAGCTCAAAGCCAGGAGTAACCCCTCAGCATCACCAAGTGTCTTCCCCTGCGCCCCCAAAAAAAAACCAACAAAAATGAACAAATTCTGCTTTTATAATATCTCAAGGATCAAACACAGGTTAGCCATGTGCAAGAGAAGCACTTTACTTATTACATGCTCTCTCTGGCTTCCATATTAAAGAGTCACAAGATTAGACTGAGCAAAGTCAAAGCTGAATTATAGAGTATTAATTCAGAGCGATTATATACTGTAAATAATTCAGAATTATGTTGCATCATTTGATGCACTGGCAATAGAACTGACCTTATGCCAATCATGAGGAACAAGAAAAGGAAAAAAACTCCAATGTGCTGTTATTTGTTACCAGTACAGTGATTTTTAACTTCTTTAGAATAAATTAAACTAATTTTAGTTAAGGGGCCTAACAAAAGTGTAAAAGTATATAGTTTTTAGGTGGTAGAGAGTATAGCAAAGAAAAACTAGACACTAGAAGGCCATTAATATGAAACTGTACAGGGACCGGAGCTATAGTACAGTGAGGTAGGGCGTTCGCCTTGCACGCGGCTGACCCAAATTCTATACCCGGCATCCCATATGGTCCCCCCAGCACTGACAGGAGTAAATTCCTGAGTGCAGAGTCATGAGTAACCCGTGAGCATTGCTGGGTGTGACCCAATAAATAAAAACAAACAAATACATAAATATGAAACTGCACATGCACAAGAATGGCAAGTAAGGACAATGTGGATAAAGTTCATGGAACATTGGTGGAGGGAAATGGACACTGGAAGAATGGGTGCTGGAACACTGACTGAAACCCAAATAAGAATACTTTTGTAACTGTTTATTTCACAGTGGTATAATACAAAATGTAAAAAAAAGAAAAAGATGTAGACAAAATGCTACTTAGGAGACACCTCTCATAATCTGGGATCTTTCCTGCTTTTCTCCCTTTCTTATTCTCTTAAATAAAATATTTTTTTCTGGGGAAAAAAAATAAATAAAGATCCTTTTCCTCATAAAGCCATGTGAATATATTTAAGTCCCATTGATAACATTAAGAATATTAACAGATTACAGCATAATATTTTAAGAAAGTTGTTAAACACTCAAGTGCTAAAGGGAATATATATGTGTATATATGTATATATGTGTGTATATATGTGTGTATATATATACACATATATACACACATATATACATACATATATATATATATACGTAAAGCTGAGTCATAGACCTTTTAAAAACACTTTATTTAGGGCCCGGAGCGATAGCCCAGAGGGTAGGGCGTTTGCCTAGCACGCAGCCGGCCTATGATGGCCAGGGTTTGATCCCGGCATCCCATATGGTCCCCCGAGCACCACCAGAAGTAACTCCTGAGTGTTACTCCTGAGCCAGGAGAAACCCCTGAACACTGCCGGGTGTGACCCAAAAAGCAAAAAAGTAAATAAATGAATAAATAAATAAATAAATAAATAAAAAAAAAAAAAAAAAAAATAAAAACAAAATAAAAACTTTATTTAAAAAAGCTTATCACTGTAAGCTTTAACTTGCCCCAGTCATCAATAAGAAGTGTGCTACAAACTCTAACTTGAGATATGCTATCCCTTTAATAGCTAGAACGTGTTTTTTTTTTAATTTACTGAAACACACCACACACCATACCTCTAAAATCACCTTGTAATTTTGTATTGCAGGTAACGAGTTGGCCTCTATAAATAAAGAAAACATGATTCATCTTCATTGGTAATAACTTCTTTTTTTTTTTTTTTCGGTCACACCCGGCAATGTTCAGGGGTTTCACCTGGCTCTCTGCACTCAGGAATTACTCCTGGCGGTGCTCGGGGGACCATATAGGATGCCGGGGATCGAACCCGGGCCGGCTTGGGCCGGCTGTGTGCAAGGCAAACGCCCTACCCGCTGGGCTATCGCTCCAGCCCCAATTCATCTTCATTGGTAATAACTTCTTTATGTGACATTTTACTTTGACAAAACAAATACAAGAACCACCAAAAAAGTATTAAAAACTGAATATTTTTCCTGATGCTGGAGCACAAAGGTGTCCACAGCAACTTTTAAAAACTTATTTATGTAAGAAATAAGCAAGAAACAATAGACCATATTATAATTTACATGCATTTTTCAATTGTTAATATTCAGACAGGTCATCATAAATCTGATTTTGTTTTATTGCAATACCACTTAGAATTGCATACTTATGTACATATATTTTACATATATACATCATTAGTTGAAATATATGATAGTCCAAAAGCTCTGAGAAGGAACAAAATAATGATCTGACCTCATTTAAACAGTTCCATGAAATTACTTGTTTGATAGCCCAATATTTACAATGCAGATAAGTGGTTCCTGGGCCAACCTTGCTGTGTTCAGGGGCTATTCACTCGGTGCTTGGAGGTCATTCCTGGCAGTAAACATGCCGTCCCAGGAACTGAACTGAGCTTCCTACACAAAGAGCATGATTCAGCCTGTTGAGCTATACTGCCACCTTCTACAATGCATATTTTTATATTAAAAAATATTTTAATTACGTTTATCATGTTTGATTCTTCAATTATTATTACATAATCTCAGTACAGTATTGTTTGTAATTAAAACAATAATGAAAACATACACACCTTTCAGAGTTATCCTCATTATCCCTCTATGAAGCAAAAGGAAAGAAAGGGGGAAATTTACCCACAACGTAAGATCATAACAATCTATAGACAGTCTATCATTCATTCAATTTAAGAATTAAAGGAAAAGGCAGTAGTCTTAAAATGTAAACCTGAAAAAAAAGGCTTACAAACTGCCTCCTACATAAGCACTTAACATACACCAATTAAACTTACTATAACCCTCTGGGTCAGAAATTATTCCTATTTTTATGAAAATTAAGCTTGACTGACAGAGTTAAATAACCAGTATAACATCAGACAGCCAAAATGTGCCAAATATGGTACTTAAACCTGGGTCTGTGTGATTCATAAAACTAAAATTATCTACTAGACCAGTCATCCCAATTAGGTCTTAAAATTACACATCAATAAATTTACAAAAAGAAATTTGGCAGATACAGATACGTTTATTGATAGATTATTCACCAACTGAGATAGTAATTTCAACTGTTTTCACCGTTACTTAGAGAGATACATTTTAACCTCAACAGGGAAGAGAAGCTTTCAGAAATGACAAGACCTCAGAATGCAGAATAATTCACTCTTTAACTAATAAACTAGAAAATTTACATCATTATATCCATGCATACTCATATATTTTCTAGCACGATATATCCACGCATACTCTCATATATATATATTTTTTTTCTAGTGCGAAACATTACAAACAACACAGTTCCATGATCCAGTTACTATAACAAGCTTATCTATCTTTAAAAATGCATACTTTCACTATTTACCATTTTAGTGCTGTCTAATTGATTCTATTAATTACGTACATTCCTCCCTTGGTTTGATGTCAGTTAAAGAACTATGCTCTTAGAGAGCAAAAACTTAAAGGCAATGACTTTCTTCCTTAGGGAGCGTGCATCTGAAGTCTTGATAGTAAATTCAAGTACTGAAAAACAGATAAGACAACAAGAAAGGAGAAGACAGGATGGAAGCGACAGCATAGCGGGTAGGGAGACAGCACAGCGGGTAGGGAGTTTGTCTTGCAGCGACCAACCGAGGTTCGATCCTTGGCATACCATATGGACCCCAAGCACCACCAGGAGTAATTCCTGAGTGCAGAACCACGAGTAATCCCCGAACATTGTCAGATATTAACCCCCAAAAAAAGGGAGGGGAGAAAGTATGGAGAAGCCAACAGCATAAGCTATGAAGCCAAGTGTAAAGCGAAATAAGCACTTAACGTACACCAATTAAATACGGGTATCTTTGTTGAAATGTGCTGCTTTTTTTTAACTTACAAACATAAATACATAGAAATAAAAACTCAGGAGACAAAGAGCTCATCAGAAATCTTAGAAACACTTGGGATCCTGCATGGTATAAGAGAGCAGGTCTTTTAAATTTTTTCCCTATTTTATTTATTTATTGATTTATTGATTTTGCAGTGCCAGGGATCAAACTAGGGCATTACATATGCACTTTAAAATGAAGCTGCCTGGGCTGGAAAGATAGTACATGGGCTGGTAGAGTGCTTGCCTTGCACTTGACCAACCCAGGTTTCATCTCTGTCCCAAATGGTCTCCAGCACCACCAGGAGTGATCCCTGAGCACAGAGCCAAGAGTAAGTCCTGAGCCCAGATGCATGTGGCCTCCAAACCAAAATAAACAAATTAAATGAAGTCACACGGCAGCCACTGATTTCTGGGGCTCTGATATGTAAAGCATGCGTTTCATCCCATTGAGTCTCCCTTGCCCCCCAACAAACTATCCTACCTTAACTTGATGTTAAGATTTCGGGGTAAATTTGCCCTTGTGTTCAACTAAATACTCATTAAGAACAATCAGAAGAAAGTGCAAGAATCAGCATTACTCAGGGATAAGAACATATAAAAGAGATGTGCAAAAAGGTGAAAGACAGAGCAGGAACCTGAGCTGACAGAAGACGAGCAGTGTTATGTGAGTGGACATGAGTCTGAAGAACGGAGGGGCAGAGAAAATGCCAAGAGGCACTAGCGCAGCATTTCCCAACCAGGGGCCATTCAGCATCTTTGGTCTATGACATTGCAAGAGCTGAAAATTGCATAAAAGGAGGCCACCAGAACAGGGGCCCTGAAAGAACAGGGGTACAGGAAGGAAATAAAGTTGGGAGGGGACCATGGTTGGTAAGAGGTCGAAAAACTGTACAGGCGTACATGAGCTAAGAGGAATCTGCTCTCTACAAATAACTCTTGGTTGGGGCAAATTATGTGACCGTAAGTTATTTGATTTCTCTATATTCTAGTTCTCTTTCAGCAGTTTTCCCTAGGATTATTAAATGACATTATACATAAATACAATTTAAAAGAACAAAAATTTCAACTTTGCTAATACTTTTGTTGGAGCTAGACAATGAAATTGCTTCTGTAAGAAAATTTCCCATCTGTGGGGCTAGAGAGATAGCACAGAGAGTAGCGCACTTGTCCTACACATAGCAAACCAGGGTTTGATCCCAGGCATACCATATGGACACCCACGCACCACCAGGAATTATCTTGAGCAAGAAGCTAGGAGTAACCTCTAAGAATCACTAGGAGTGACTCCCTAACTCCAGAAAAAATCCATCTTTCTGGACAATGTAATCATTCTCATACATTCTTTTTGGAGAATGTATGAAGAACGTAATCATTTTGACCAAAGATTAAAATATAAAATTATGGGGGCGGAGAGATAGCCCAGCGGGTAGGGCGTTTGCCTTGCATGCGGCCGGCCTGTGCCGGCCCGGGTTCAATCCCGGCGTCCCATATGGTCCCCGAGCACCGCCAGGAGTAATTCCTGAGTGCAGAGCCAGGAGAAACCCCTGAGCGTTGCGGGTGTGACCCAAAAAGCAAAAAAATAAAAATAATAATAATAAAAAATAAATAAAATTATGTACCCGTCAAACGGTTCTAAAGAAAAAAAAAAGGAACAACACCCCACCCCCATGGACACAATGCTGTTATTCTTTATACAAAGCAAATCAAAAGCAGAAAACTTTTTTGATTTTAGATTATTTATTCCACAAACATTAATAGTAACTAATATGTTTAAGTTTCTATGCTCAGAAGTAAAGGGATAAAAGATGAAGACAAATACATTTCCTACCAAGGATTTTAAGCTGCACAGAACAGAAAATAAGGTAGGATATAAATACTGCAGGACAAAGTGATAAAATGGTGGCACAACACATGAGACTGTCCAAGAGATAGTAAATATACTACAAAAGTTTTGAAAATATTACACATAACTAGTGGAAAATAAAAAAAATTAAAAAGCAGAATCTAAACTGGGCCCTGAAACACCACTGCATCATAACGAATAGGTGAGGAAAATTTACTCATGATGGTGCTCACATGAAAGGAATTAAAAGGCATCGGAGGACTACAACTATGAAGGCCTTCATGCCAAGCTAAGAAACTAAAACTTTGTCTCACAGGCAGGAGATACTAATTTGTTAATTTCTTTTTGTTTTGTTGCCATACCTGGCAGTGGCAGGGCTTGCCACCAGCTCTGTGCTTAGGAATCACTCCTGTCTGGTCAGCTGCAAGAAAGGCAAGCAAGCATGCTACCTAGCTATACTATCGCTACCTAGCTATGCTATCGCTACATAGCTATTCTATAGCTACCTAGCTATACTATTGCTCCAGTCCCTCACCAGTTACTTCTGAATACAGCAGTTGTCCAACATTTAAATAAACAGATCAGGGCGGGAATGACAGCACAGTGGGCAGGAGTCTGCCTTGCACGCGGCTGACCAGGGTTAGATCCCGGCATCCCCAAGCACTGCCAGGAGTAATTACTGAGTGCAAAGCAAGGAGTAACCCCAAGCATTATCAGGTGTGAGCCAAAAAAAGCATAATAGGTTAGACAGACAGACAGACAGACAGACAGACAGACAGACAGACAGAACAGGACAGTGACAGTGACAGTGACAAGGTGGTGGTAGAATATAGGATTCAAACATGAACAGCAGCAAAACAATTTAATGTAACATTAAACAATTAACTACTATGCTGAGTGATACAGTCAATAACAGAAGCGCGCCCCCCACCAAAAAAAAAAGAAATTTGCCAATAAACATTCCATGATCAATCATTAAACCTTATTTTTTAAAATGCATTGTAAAAGAATCTATTCATATATTAAATTAATTTCTAAAGTTTATTATATCAGCATGATAGACACTTATAAAGCTTTTTATACTTGGGTTTCAGTTATGCAATGTGCAGTGCCCATCCCTCCACCAGTGCACCTTTCCCACCACCTATGTCCCCAGTTTCCCTCCCATACCCCAGTCCCTGCCTGCCTCTATGGCAGACACTTTTATTCTCTCTCCTTTTGCATGTTGAGGTTTGCAATACATACATGAGTGGATACCATGCATATCCCTTTATCTACTTTCAGTACTCAGTTGTAGTACAGCATATTCAATGAATTTCTTCTAATTGAGTTTTAAGAAGTGGGACCAGGGTGACAGGAAAAGGATGGATGCACTGGGGTGTCCCCCTGGGGCATCCTGAGCACTGCTTGGGAGGATCCCCATACTCTTGGGGAAATTTTTTTTTTTTTTTTTTTTTGCTTTTTGGGTCACACCCGGCAATGCTCAGGGGTTTCTCCTGGCTCTGCACTCAGGAATTACTCCTGGCGGTGCTCGGGGGACCATATGGGATGCCGGGGATCGAACCTGGGCGGCATAGGCGGCCGCGTGCAAGGCAAACGCCCTACCCGCTGGGCTATTGCTCAGGCCCCTAAGGGGAAAATTTTTTGAGAGCATCCAATTTGCAAAAAGCTTTTCCAACACAGGATCAATTTTAATATTATACAAATTAGAAAACAATATATGCAAAGACGGGGAAAATAGCAGTGTATTGCCAAGAACCCAAAATAGTTTACTTTGACAGTGTCTATACATGGGGAGGAAAATCTGGCAAGACTTATATGGGTTAGATAATAGACAGTCTAATCTATTTTAATCCATTTAATGGAAAAGTACTAACTGGGTTTAAGCAGAAGTCCTTCCTCAACCTATAAATTCCTTTCAGAGAACAGTGCCGATTCCTAATTAACAGGCTGTCCTAGTACATATAATTATTGAGAACTCAATCCTGCCATTCCCACAGGTGAGAAATCAGGGGCACTTATTCTATATGGGGTGAATCAGATCTCACACAATCACTTAGAACTGTGGCAGAGAGTAAGTAACTTAGCTGTGGGTACCAGACATGTGGACTAAGCATAAATTCAGTACTTAGGAGCGCCATTTTGTTATACATGAAAAGAAAACCAGCATGCAGAGTAAATATAAAAGCTTTATACACACTTAGAGGAGGCTACACAGCCCCAGAGAAAGAAAGCCTCTAGTTAGCCTTCAGCTTTCCACCTAGTATTCATAGCTATATCTTCTACCCTTGGGTTAAGTGACATGCTGCTGTAGTTTTCCATAAAAATCCAACTTTTTCTATGAAACTCAAGAGCAGCACACCGTTGGGCCATTGTGCTTAAACTTTCCTGACTCATCCTTTGCATTTTTAAATGGGATTTGACTTGCCAAGAAGTTATTAGGGTTCACCACCATGAATAAAGAATGTAGCAGTGCTCTGCATGTGAACTAGTAGTGTGACGAACAGCAAAGGGTTAACAAACTGCCACCAGGCAGCCAGGCGCTAAGATCAGAGGGAAGCCCTGAAACTGAGGAGCTAGCGCTGAAGAGCACTACCCCAGGGCTTCTGAACTTTTCTTATACCCCATCCCTATTGGCCTGAGAAATCTGGAAGTGGAGGGGAATCTGGACACACTTGGCAGTGCAAGGGTTTACTCCTTACTCTGTGCAGAGATTGTGTGGTGCTGGGGATTAAACCATGTCTGGCACCTGTAATGAAAGTACCCAGCCCCTATACTAGTCTGAGAAATCTTAACACAACCTATGTGGATAAGTATATAAAATAGATACACAAATGAAACATTTATGGATGAGTCATAAATATATTCATTTCTACGAGACCCTCACATTCAGTTATGGCACCCACTTATCAAATCATAATATAAGAAGGCAGGCATGACAGAGCTATAAATTCGTATTTTGCATGCCATAAAATGGATTTTATTTCCAATAATCATCACAAATGATAATTATTTCTGGTAGTTAATCTGAAGGAGAAATAGAAGAAATAGACTAGAAACAGGAGGAACATTTAAATTTAGATAGGAGTTATCAACAGAAAAAAACAAAAAACAAAAAACGAAGGAGGTAAAAGAAAAAGCCCAGAGGCTGGTAATGCAAATCAGTGGCATAGGCCTTGGGCTCGGGGCACCAAACACAAGACAAAACAAAAAATAATACTAATGTTGTGAGGATTCAGAAGCTAAACTTAAACTTTGTTATTTTTTTAGAAAATTAAAGCAGTCTTAACTACCTCTAATACTAGGAGGATGAGATCACTGATGCTTTTAGCGAATAATTTCAAAGCCCAGAATCAAAGAAGAAAGCAAGCCCTATGCTCAAACAAACAAAACATACAAAAAACAGAACATTCCACAGGAAGCACGAGTCCAGGAAAGTAGTATATAGCCTCAGCAAGGTCAAACAATTTTTCTTAAAAATTGGACAAGAAAAATTAATTATGCCTAAAATCCTAAAATAGCCTAAAGATAAGTAGAGATGGGGCAGAGAAATAATACCGCTGGTAGGGCACTTGCCTTGCACATTACAGGGCCAATCTGATGCAACTCCCTGGCTCTCTATATGATTCTCTGGGCCCCATGATGACTGATCCCTGAGCACAGAGCCAGGAGTAAGTCCTGAGCATTGCTGAGTGTGCCCCCACCCCAAATAAAAGTTGAAGAAACTCACACTGTTGAACCTTATGAATCATTCTATACAGGGATTGGTTGGGTCAATCCCTTTATTGATTTGCTGAAAACCAAAGAAAAGGAGAGACTGATCAATGTGTTAAGGCATGGGGGGGAGGCCAAGGTTCCCCCAGAACTTATAGAAACAACCCCCCATTGTTGCAGGACACCTAAAAGCCTAGGCCTCTGCATCTGCCCTGGATTGCCTCCTGCAGGTCACTTCATAGATGGGGGATAGTCTGAATGTGGCAGTCTTATCTGACCACGTATTCTATACTGGCTGGTATAAATATTCTCTCATGCTACCAAATCATCATGGGACTAGCTAGGTCTTACCAGTATATTTGCCTGGCCACGTTGGATCTCTAAGTAATTAGACCAGAGAGAAATGCTGTTTGCCTCCAAGCAAGCAAGCATGGCTCCCTGATAACTCAAAGGCAACTAAAATACAAAACTACCGTGAAGTAGACGAGACTCTTGTGAAGGCTGGGAGAAATATTTAACTGGCATTAGTATTAGTCTTTGGTACAGAGACATGCCATCTCAGAAACCCCCTTCTCTACCCTATAAAGGCAATTCCAGGCAGATCTTGGCTCAAGACATTAGGTGAGGAGCTGGGAGAAATTACCTGAGGGCATTTGATCCTTCCTGCCAGGGGAAGTTACATTTAGCTTATAGCTTCTCCCAGCTCTGCTAGGAGGCTTTGAATTAGCTCTGGGTCCTTGTAAACAGCCCCATGGTCTGCTGAAGTTGCTACATTTCTATAAAGCTATTTTCCTGTTTTCATCTCTAGATAGCCCAGCCCAGAATGGGCTGGGCTGGGAGGAGAGGCGGATTTCTAGCTATAAAATAAGCTGCAAGAAGAAAGAAGCTCTCTCCCTTTTCCCCCTTTTGCCATTTCAGCTTTCCTTGGTGTTTTGCTTCTCCATCCTCTCCATTCTCTGTTGGGCCTCAACACGTGGTGGCAGCCATCTTGGCCTACACCTGGCTGGGGCCTAGGTGGGAACCCAGAGTCAGGAGGTTTCCCCTGCTCTTGGATTGTATATTGGAACATGTGATAGTAAAGCCCTTTTAAAACTGCATCGGATTCCTGAGTCTTCATCCATTCCCTGCCGGCCGGAGGGTAGCAGGGAACTTCGCTTCCCTACACTGTCGAGGACCCCGGCGGTGCTCCCTGACACCCCATGACAGGGTGTGGTCTCCAAACAAAAAATGTAAATGTTTAGAGCTACAAATAGGGATTGTGATAGGGAGTTTACAGATTGATTCAAGGGTATACTGACACAAGTAACATAGAGAAAACAACAGCTTTCCCTCAGCTCCAAATTAGCACTGCAAGGGAAAAGTGAAACACTAATGACTTAATAAGGCTGAACTATCTGTAAAAGCAGAAATATGTCCAATTTTAAATCTGTATTACATAAGATACATTTCCAGGTATTTAAAAAATTAAAGAACATTATTTTAATAAAAATTCAAAGATCAGCTTTACTTAGAAGTTAAAAAAATACACAGAACTTCAAACTTCAGTGGAAAACGTAGGTAACTTTCTTTTAAATCCAGAAGAAACAATTTCTTAATAAAAAAAAAGCAATCAAAAATTTATTTTTTTAAGTTGGCTGAAGTGACAATGTTTTTCATTGTCATTTTGCAGGGGCTGGTGAGATAGTACACCTACAACAGGTAGGTGCTTGCCTTGTATACACAGCCAACTTCAATTTTGATCCCTGGCAGGCACCACATATAGTTGACTGTGCACTCCAGAACTAACCCCTAAAAATTGCCAGATGCAGCTCAAAAACAAATAAACAAACAAAAAAGTTAATATAGCAATGTAAAAACTGCACTGAGGATTCTACTTTGTAAAAACACTAACAAATCTGAAAAAAAAATTTTCGTAACTACTTTACAGAATTCTACACTGTAATTATACTGTGCTTCAACAGGACCAAGATATAAATAAACGATAGTTAATATTTAAATGCCCAATACAGTTAAACAACAAAATATCTTATATAATTTTCTATGGCAGTTCATTTGGACAGTTTGTGACTTTATGAGGCATAAATCATATGCTTTCCATACAAAGTTCATAACAGATATTTTTGGCTTTGTTTCTATGGGTCACACCCGGGCAGTTCTCAGGGTTTACTTGTGACTCCCAATTCAGGGATCACTCCCGGCAGACTTGGGACCATATGTGGTGCTAGGGATCAAACCTGGGTCAGATGCATACAAGGCACCTGCTTTGTGACCTTCTCTGCTATCACACCTGCCCCTTATAACAGACCTTTCTTTCATAGGTTTACGATCACAATTCTGTAAATAATTCTTAATATATGATAAAAGTCACTTGATCACTTGACATCCCGTTATTCATCGATTTGCTTGAGTGGGCGCCAGTAACATTTCCATTTGACATTATAAAAGTGAAATGCATAAAAAGTATTTGACATGGTAAAAGTATAATGCATAAAACTGTGCCTCACGTAAGCCCCTTAAAAAGAAAGACAAGTTACAAACTGAGGGAAGACACTCATACCAGAGATGAAGGATTGACATGGATCATACATACACACAGAGGGCCTGGGATGTGGCTGAGTGAAACAGCATTGCTTTGTATGTGTGAGGGATTGGTCTGATCTCTGGTATGGCAAAAAATAAGAGATACAGAAAAACAGACAAGACAGGGACACTAATTTCACAAGATATATAGACCCATAAATCAAAATGTTCTGAACCAAGGAAGTGCAAATCAAGACCACAATAAGAAGGTATTTTATACTTTTTTCGATATAAGTTTTAAATGACCATCAGAAAAGCCAAGGGATATACTGTTAATAGGGACATAAAACCGGTACAGCCATATTCATCTACCATGTAGATAATAATTCTATTCCTATGTGCATGATGGAAACTCCTGCAGACAGAACAATAGGAAAAGTGGACAGAATGTCCTTAGGAACAAATGCAAAACTCAGAAAATAACCAAATGCCCAAGAAGGAAGAACAAATAAATTGGTGCCCAAATACCCAATGAGAGGAAAGATGATTTTACTCAACGTAAAAGTTTACTCAATTTTACTCAATACAGAAAGCAAAATTTTACTCAATACAGAAAGCAAAATGAGCTGTCTGTTACAACATGTACTTATATGAAGAACTCAACAATAATAGATCTGAAAAATCAAGTTTGAAAAATCATGTTTGAAAAAACATTCAATTATTTGAGGACCAAAAGATAGACATTTAGAATTATGTATCCAACAAAACTACAAAGAAAACGAGATTAAGCCCAGAACTCTTCACCATGATTACTTTGGATGAAAGGAAGGTGGGTAGAGGACAGTATAGGTAGACAACAGAACACGAGTACCTTAAATTTCAAGCTTTTATTGTGAGGGAAGCAGTGAATGATGGCATGGTGCTTATAAGAATGACAGGTAGATGGATGATGATTAACTAAAACCAATCAGAACTGATTCACGGGCTGGAGCGACAGTAGTGTACAGGGTTCTTGCCTTGCATGTGGCCACCCAGAACTTGACACCCCACTGCCAGAACGGACTCCCGAGTGCAAAGCCAGGAGTAACCCAAGCATCCCAGGTGTCACCCAAAAAGAAAACAAAAAAGAACTGATTCATGATTCAGCTGATGCTAAGCATTATTTTATTAGTCATTATTAGTTTTAGTAACAGACTAACAGAACAGTAATTAGTCTGTTACTAACTCCATTCTATACTCTCCACTTAACTATTTTATCTCCCACTAAAAATAAAAATATTTTGTGATTAGACTAGAAAAACCAATAAAGTTGACTGAATTAATTTATCTAATAACTATGGCTATTTTTTTCATTCATATAATTTCTACCTTGAAACTTTATGAACATTATTTTTCCTTTGAATTCTAATAAGTAGGGGCCATAGAGATGGTACAGCTGGGAAGGCATGCAGCCAAATCGGGTTCAATCAACAGCACCCCATATGGTCTCTTGAGTCTGCCAGGAGTTTTTCCTGGGTACAGAGCCAGGAGTAAACCCTTAGCACTGCCAGAAGTGGCCCAGAACAAAATAAAAAATTTTTTTTAAACAATTCTAATAAGTAAAATAGAAGGAAAAAGATAAAATGGACTTAAATGCTTCACTATTGCAATATTTTATTTTAATACCTCTCTGCATTTTACAAATTTTCTACAATGAATATTGGAAAAACTGTAAAATGCTTTACTATCATCTCTTTCTTGTACATTATTACAACCCACTTGGGACCCACTCCAACCATCTTGATGTAATGAAAGAGATCTCCACTTCCTACTGTTATATGAAGATGTACCAAAATTTGAGTGTAGAAATAAATGCCCACAGGAATGCCGGCTGGTACAGCCTTTCTGGAAAACAATATGGACTTTCCTCTAAAGACTAGAAATTGAACTCCCATTTGACCCAGCCATACCACTCCTGGGAATCTACTCTGGGAAACCAAAAAATACGCAGCGGAAACACCATCCCTACTTTTATGTTCATAGCAGCATTATTCACAATAGCCAGAATCTGGAAGCAACCAGAGTGCCCGAAAATCGATGACTGGATAAAGAAGCTTTGGTACATCTACACAATGGAATACTATGCAGCTGTTAGGAAAAATGAAGTTATAAAATTTGCCTATAAATGGACGGACATGGAGAAGATTATGTTGAGCGAAATTAGCCAGAAGGAGAGAGAGACAGATACAGAATGACTGCATTTATTTGCATGGCATAAATATATATGTACATATTATGATACCAATATCCAAGGTCAAGTGAAGCATATATCGGGAGGTCTTGTCAAAGGTGGAAATTATCACAAACGTGTGGGAGTCAGAGTTTAGGTAAGACAGAAAATGGAACAGGGAGCTAATAATAGTCGAGGGTACTAATGCCAACCTAGAACTGAGCATTAAATAGAGGCAAAAGGATTCACATGATAACCTTTTAATGTATGTTCTGTAATCCATAGTCTGAAAGGGAAGGAAAAGAGAAAGAGAGAGAAAGGCAAAGAAATAAAGAACCTGCCATGGAGCAGGGCTGGGGAAGGGGAGGGAACCGGGGATGTTGTTGGTGGGAGATGGGCACTGGTGGAGGGACGGGTGCTGAAACACTGTGTGACCAAAACCCAAACATGAAATTTTTTAATTGTATATCTTTTTATTTGTGTATCTCACGGTGGTATAATAAAATACTTAAAAAAAAAAAGAAAGAAATGCCCACTGAATTTCCACAGGGAATATCCTTGGAACTTAAGAGTTAAATGCAAATTAAAACACAGTAGGTTTTAAAGGCTCTTCATATTCCTGAATCAACCAGATGCCATTGGGCTACATTGGCACGTGATAGGGTCCAATGGAAATGTTACTGGCGCCCGCTCAAGCAAATCGATGAATAACAGGATTCAAGTGATCAAGTGATCAAGGTTTTAAAATTTATTTTTTGGAGGGGTCTTGGAGTCACACTCAGGTGGCTTGGCAGTTGCTTCTAGGGGTGCTCATGGGATGATGCAGGGTCAGGTGTGGAATCTGGGTGTCACACATGCAAAGCATGCACTCTACCCAGTAAGCTACGTTTCTGGCCTAAATTCTCTTCCATTTTTTTGTGTTTTTAAGTCACACCCATAAGTGCTCAGAACTTACTCCTGACTTTGTGCTCAGGGAGAACTCCTCACAGAACTCAGGGAACCAAGTACGCTGCTGGGACCTAAGTCAGTTGTGTGCAAGGCAAACACCCTCCCTGCTGTACTATTGCTCTGACCAACAAACAACAAAGCATGTAAGTTTTATAACAATGAACATCCAACTTCTTTATAAGTGTCAAAACATTTCTCATCTTAGGTGGCAAAGTGAGACCTCATCAATATATTGGAACTTACTAAAAGCCAAACAATTAACGGTTACACATGAACTTAAAAGCATAAAAGTTTTGTTATGTACAGTCAAGAGAAAATGCAAAAATTTGGGAGGCATTTGATCAAACATGTGACAATATACATAAGAGTAATTACTAAATAAAGAAAAACTGCAAACATGCTTTTTAACTGTTACTTTTTATAGGCTATTAGACTTATTTGCAATACTGTAACAAGGCCAAATTATAGGTTACAAAATGGGATGTTGAAAGTTGTTATTACAGAAGAATGTAAAAAGTAACATATAGCTCATATTAATGTCTACTGGTGTTGGTTAATTTTTAGGCAATTTTTAGAAAGTTTACCTATCTGTTAACAATGGAATGTACAATGCAATATATTAACAAGTGCACAGAAAACTTAAAACAAAGGTATTGCAGGAAACATACAACTTTCAATTGAAACTCAGAGATGTCAAGCATTTGTAAATTCCAATATGAACTGTTTACTTAACATCCTTTGTCTGTCTGTCTTCCCGTTCATCATCGATTTGCTCGAGCGGGCCCCAGTAACATCTCCATATGTCCTGTCTCATGCTAGTAGAGCCCAAGGGCATCTGCTTGCTCCAGGAACATAAAGAGCCTCAATCCATTCCGGAATGAGGTCTATAATTATTACTGGTATTTGGCATATCAAATACAACACGGTTCATCAATAACATCCTTTACTTTTATTTATTTATGGGGGTGCCAGAGAGTTCATGCAGTGCAAGGAATGGAACTCAGGGCTTCAGACAAGCAAGACAGGCACTACAGCCCTTGGAGCTAACTCCACTAAGCCGTTAACAATGTTAATTCAAGAATTAACATTAACTCTCATTTGCAAAATAAAAATCACCTCACAGGAGTGTAAAAAATAAAATGTATCGGGTACCAAGTACAATGTCTGACTTACCACAAATGAATATATGTTCACTGTATATGCAACAAGTGAAAACACGATCTTGTTGTCTTTTATGTCTAGGAATTTAGCTTTAGTAGATACTCAACCAATGTATCTTGAAATTAGTCACTGTTTTAAGGTTACCGCCCACAACCTTCTAACTACTTTCAGCAAGTTATCTCTATCAAAATGAACTGTTGAGCAGGGAATTTAAGATTCCCAGCCTAACCCTCTTAGGGTGGTAACAATTCTTACCTCTTAGGATAACAATTCATTAATAATAAATAGTGAGTTGTTAATATGCTGTTTACTATTGAATCAGCATTATGGAACATTGTTATAAACAACATATTATTATTATATTTGTATTTTGGGCCACACCCTGCAGTACTAAGGGCTTACCCCTGGCTCTGCACTCAGAGATCACTCCTGGAGGGGCTCAGGCCAGAAGATGTGATGCCAGAAACTGAACCTGGGACAGCTGCATGCAAGACACTCACCCAGCCTGCCACAGTAGTGCTCTGAACAACATTTTAATTTTCAGAGCTCTTATATCATTTTTATTATTCCAGTTACTTTGGAAATAAACTTTAAGTTTCTTTGACATCACTGAAGTGTCTAAGCTCAATACTAGAAACAAAGATATAAGGTATATGGCATAAGTTACTTAGGAGATAAAAATTAGAAATTACCAATTAAGTTTATATTTTCAAATAGCCTAATTTAATTTTTATTATAGCAAACATTCTTCCTTACGCATTGAAGCTTGTAGCCATCAAAGTGTGTGTGGTTTATTAACGCTTCCTTGTTGAATAAGCCTCCTAAATTACCAGTAAGAGTTAGAAACATTACCCAATAGAAACGTTACAGTAATTAACAGGACAAATGCTGTGGTTTTAGACTTTCTTGGTTTGTCTTTCCACAATCAAAGGTTACTATTAAGCCAATTTCAGCTCATGTAAAGATGCTCAAGATCTGTAATATAATTTGGAAAATACTTTCCAATGGGCCAGGGTGACAGTTAAAGAAGCTGGTGGGCAATGCAACATAGCCTGTGGGAGCCGAGGTCCATACCCTGACACCACAAGGTCCCCTGAGCACTGCTGGGCGGGATCAGCAGCAATATTGACAGGTGCCACCTCCACACCAAAAATAAAACAACAAAATAAAATGTTGAATATACAATATTTCTATCCCAAAACCGATTTCGTTAAAAGTAGGCTTGCAGTACTGTAACTACTGGAATGATACAAAGTAATCTGGAGACAAGACAAAGTTGCATTTCTTAACAAACACATTAAAACTTGCTACATAACTTACTTTTAAATACTTAAAATGTGTTTGGACAAGAAACAACTTTACAATTTAAAACAACTCAAAACATTCATTTAAAAACCTTAAAAAGTGATTCTCAAAAAATAAATTTCATTATTACTCTATACTAGTTCATGACCTAATGAAATAAAAATGCTATTCAATGCCTTTTTCTCAATCAAAACCAAAATACGCTTAACATACTTCAAGCAATGTAAAATACTTCCAATATGCCACAAGCTTCCTTTTAAAGCGCAAGTAAATTAATAAAGCAATACATTCCACTAAGTCAGCAAATATAGTGTGCTATTAAGATCTTGTGAAAGGCCAAGTAAAATACTATACGGCTACATATTTAATGATATGAAACTTTTATATTTCCTAATTTGCAACGGCGCGTTTGTAATTACTAAAAGCTCTATTTTTGTAAAGGAAATATCCGTATTAAGGCCTTCAAGCTTACATATAACTGCATGGCAAACCAAGCTGATACAAAGATCTATTCAAAATCATATTTAAAACAGCAAGAACATTGGGAAGCAGTTTGCAAAGCTAAATTTCGACATCAAAAATAATGCCAAGTGTCTAAACTCAGTGTTTGGATGAAAATAAACCAAAAAAATTGCCCAGAAAACAAACAAAAAAAAGAAATGTATATGCAATATCTTTATGTTTTCTTAATTCTCATCTTGAATCTTCCAGTAGGTAGATAAAAACAAACAAGAGTTTTTAAAAAAGCATGAAAATTTCAATCCAGATGTCAACCATTCCGGGCCCCTACAAAGTTAAGAAAATGTAGCCCAACAGGGCTGCACACATCAAGATACCAAAAGCCCAGAAAAGGCGCCTGCATCCCCCGGCCGCTGCGCTGGGAAGGGGCAGGAACGATCTTGCCAGGGTCGGACCCAACCCATCGTGGCACCTTTTCCCGTCCTCCTCCCCGTCGGCACGGCGCGCGGGGGCCCTACCTTTCCCCCAGCCCGGCTTCGGGTTCGTAAACAACTTCGGCGGCTCTTTCTCGGATGGAGCCGGGCAGGGAAAAATGAAAGTCTGAAAAAGCATCAGCATCCGACTTTCGGGATCCGAGACCCGAGCGGCGGCGAAGGACCAGATCTCCCCACCCCTCTTCCCGCCCCCAGCCCCCCACCCCATCGCTCGCTTTCGGGACAGAAAGGGAGGGAAGGAGGCTCTGTCCGCGGGGTCAGGGACCGGCCACCTGGGCAGCGGCGGGAACGCGGGGCAGGCTTTTGGGGAGCCCGGCGAGGGGGCACTGGAGTCGGGGGCGCTCGCTCTTTGTGCGCCGTCCGCCGGGGAAGGGGAGGGACGAGGCAGCGGCTCGCGAGTCATTCAAACGAGTCAGGGAGCGCGGTCCGCGGCAGGGGCGGGGGCGACCGGCAGGGACCGGGGGCAGGGGGGTCCCCCTCCGCGACGGCGTCTCGGGCACTGTCCTGCTCCCGAGTGACATCCCCGCGTTTCCGCACTTGGCGGGCTCGGGGCGCGGCCCCCGCGCCGCAGACTCTGTCGCTGGTCCCCGGCCAGCGCCCCTCGCTCGGGCCGCGGCTCTTACCTGCAGCTCCGTGAGCAGAATCTCCCCCGTTCGGGGTTGGACGCCATTGCGCTCCGCGCAGGACTCCGCTCCTGGACGCGGCGGCCGCTGGTGAAGCGGAGAAAGGCGGGACGGAGCCCGGGTGGGGGGGTGAGGAGCGGGGGAGAGAAAGGGGGGTGGGGAAGGGGGAAACAAGAAAAAAAAAGAGGAAAAAAACCTTAGGGAGTCATGGAGGCGCAGCCCCTGCTGGAGGCGCGGCTTATTTCACCCCCGATCATGGAGAGCGGCGGGGAGCCAGGGCACTCCTAGCGGGCTCCCCCTCACCGCCCGCCCGCGCCCAACTAGGCTCGCTCAGTCGCTCCCTCTGGGCGACGCCAGGAGCCGCCTCGAGTCTTCGGGTCCCGGGCGCAGCGGCCGCGGGGGCACCGCCTCCCTGTCGCACCATTTGGCTGTCACCGCGTCGCAAAAGCGGCCTCGCTTGACGGCAGCCAGGACACGTGACGGCCGCCGGCCGCCGCCTCTCGCCGGGCGGAGGAGGAAGAGGGTGGAACTGGGGGGACCCGGAGGGCGGGAGCGGCGTGGGGGGCGGGGGCGGCTTCCTACGCGGCCGGGGTGAAAACGAGGGGAAAGGCCTGGGCTCGAGTCTCTGGGGGAGGCGGGAAAAGGAAGGAGAAAACACACGCCCGCTTTCCTGCTGCGTCCGACCGCCTGACGGACGCAACTGGGATCCGGGAGCCCTTTCCCTCGCGGCATGTTCTTGTTTTCCTCCCCATCCCCCACCGCTACCCCGCCCCCAGCTACTTTCTCTTTTCTTTTCAGTGTGGGACTCAGACCTCAGACGTTTCTCCCCTGGCCCCCTTAACCCAAGAGTCTGCTCTGCCCGTTGGCCCGCCGCTATCCTGCTTCCCCCGTGCGTCGCCAGTCCCCCTGGCTACCCTGGGCTGTCGCGTTTTCTTGCAAAAAAAGAGCTCGCGATTCCTCCGAACTTGTAAGAGCTCAGCCTGGAGGATGCCTTTATCCCAGGAGCGCAAGCGAGACTTGAACAGGAGCAGTCCACCGAGTTTAGAATGTCATTAATTGCCTTCTTGAATGGTTTAACTGAATTTAACAGAAGGGTGTGAGACGGCATCAGTCCTACACGAATGGGGGGGTGAGGAGGGAGAACCAGCCACCAACTTGTGTAACAAACACCTAAGCAACCTATCGCTTAGTAACAGGTTACTAAGTCGCCTAAGTTCTAAATTTGACTTCAAAGGGACACGATAGTATTGTTGAGGGACGTCTACAAAATGGGTTCAAAATGTTTACTTTGAACACTGGTCTGATGTTTTAGGGGTTGTCTGTATTTTGATGATTTGAGGCTGGGATACAATGACTTCATTTAAAACTACTTGGAGAAAGTTGTAGATGAATATTCAACTACCCGGAGAAGGTCTTAGTCTTCCTAAGAAGTATATTGAGATAGAGAAATGGTTTGGTTTGGTTTTGGGCTCACACCGGCGATTCTCGGGGGTTACTCCTGGCTCTAGGATCAGGAATTATTCCTGTATTACTCCTGAAGGTGTTCAGGGGACAAACTGGGGTGTTGGGAATTGAACCCGGGTCCTTTGCGTGCAGGTCCCTGAAATAGAGAATGTGTGTGTGTGTGTGTGTGGTGGGGCGTATTTAATTATTCCATGAATTGCTTTGGTTGAGAATAATTTAGATGTAAGGAATAACAACACTGGAAAAACCAGGATCTAATTGTTCTTCCTAGTTTGCAGATGCAACAAATACAGTTTTCTTAGGAAAAACCCTGGATAACAGGATAAGTTTTTGTCCTTGTGATATCAGTCTTCTTGCGTGTCCATACTACTAGAATGCAATTCTAAATGATAGGCATGAGTTATCAGGAGTGTGCTGCATTTCAATATGTAACATATGGTTTCGTGAAAATATGCACAACATAAAATGTATGATTGGCGCCATGGAAATAGTACAGCAGGCAGGGTGTTTGCCATGACGCGGCCCACCGGCTTCGATGCCTGGCATCCTATATGGTCCCCCAGCACCCCCAAGAGTAATTCCTGAGTGCAGAGCCAGGAATAGCCCCCTGAGCATCTCAGGGTGCATTCACAAAGGGTTCCCTCCCCTCCCCCCCAACTCCCCAACACACCAAAAAAAAGTATGATTGATTTGGCACAATTTAGTGTCTTAAATGCAGGCAGACATCTTGGGAATTTTTGCCTTGTCTTTTTGCAGAACAGATTTGAGATATCTTACTTGCACATAGTAGGTACTTAATAATGGTGGGTTTGGGGCTGGAGTGATGGTACAGCGGGTAGGGTGCTTGCTTTGCACTCAGGTAACCTGGGTTCAATCCCAGGCACCCCATATGGTCATCTAAGCCCGCTAGGAGTGAATCCTAAATGCAGAGTCAGGAATAAGCTCTAAGCACAATCAAGCGTGCCCCCCAAACTAAAAAGCAACCAAAATTAATGGAATAAAAAACAATCTTTGTAAAGACTTAAATATATGGGTTATGATAATTTTTAAAGATAAATTTAAATGTAAAAAAAAAATAAATGTAAGAAAAATCTTCATGTTTTAGCACACTTAATAGTAGATCTGAATGGACTTCAAATGTCTTTTAGTCTAACTCTTATAAGATGGAAGAAAATCACAATTCATACAACATATTAGGAGCTTGGCTGCTTTTTCACTCAGGCACAAGGAGAATAACACAAAATTTCTTATTACAATCCATTACTTGGTTTAATATATTTAATGCTGCTATAGAAAATTTAAAATAGAATCAAACTGGAAAACAGCCCCCTGTGTCTTACCTTAGAAAAAGAATTCAAAATTTATATATTTACGATGATTCTTAAAGTATTGATTCTAATTTTACATATCACATAAAAGTTACATAAAAAGTTAAATAAATTATTAAATTTGGTACGCTGCAGAAAGCAGTGCACTGCAGAAGGAATGCCAACAATATAACAAATTAACAATTGGTAAAATGTGGTAAATTAGTTTAAACAGTAAGTTAGTTTAAGCTAAAAATTATTCAGCCCAGGGAAAAAGAAATCAATAAGACATAAAACACACTTATCAAACTGAAGCACATTTTAAAAGGGTTTCTTTTTTTTTTCTATAGTTTTGACCAACCCTGCAATAGTCAAAGGTTACTCCTAGCCCTGTACTCAGAAATTACTCATAGAGTTGCTCAGGAGACCATAAAGGATGCGAGGGACCATATAGGAGACCAGGGCTCAAACCTGGATTGGCCTTGTGCAAGGCAAGTTTCCCTGTCCACTGTACTATCACTCCCAGCCACAATCGAAAAGTTTTATTTATTTTTTTGACTTTTTTTTTGTAGGGGGTGACACCCAGAGATGCTCAGGGATTACTCTTGGCTCTGCACTCAGAAATTACTCCTGGCAGTGCTCAGGGCACCATATGGGATGCTGGGGATTGAACCCGGGTTGGCTGCAAACGCCTTGCCCAATGGCCTGTCACTTTGGCACCCTAAATCGAAAAGTTTTCATGGAAACTCATATTAATGCCACATGTGTTGCATTATCTATTTGCAAATGATTTTAGAGACTCATAAATACACTAGGATACTCTTATGTTGTAAATTATATTACCAATAAATAAAAGAAGGGTTTTTTTGGTTGTTTTCATAAATGTCAAAATATGAAGTTAAATATCTGGGTTGTATCACTAGTTGTACAGACACCTTTAAACTTTTACATAATTCTTGTGATATTTTAACGATCTTTAGAAATGAAAAAGATATATAATAATTGTCATTTTTCTCTTTCTTTCCTGTTCCTCTCCTTCGTTTTCTTTAGCCACACCTCTCAGGGCTCAGGGGTTACTTCTAGCATTGCTCAATCCTGGCCTTCTGCATGCAAATTATGTGCTTAAGGCTTAGAGCCATCTCCTTGGTACAAGTTTCCTTATTTTCCTTAAAGCCCAGGTGAAATAAGGCAAGAAATATGTGTCCAATGGAAAGATCTGAACCCTTTGCTTTGTAAGCCTTATGATTTCTCTTTCTTTTTTTTTTTTTTTTTTCTGGATCACGCCCAGATATCCTCAAGGTTTATTCCCTGCTTTGCCTTCAGGGGTCACTTCTGGCAAACTCAGACAATCTTATGCACTGCATGAGAATCAAACCCTAGATGACCAGGTGTATACAATTTCTCTGGTCCCAGTTGTTTTGTTTTTTAAATTTTGCCTATTTGTTTATTAAAGCATTTTTGAAAATCCTAGCTTATCCAAGTGTATCACTGTATCACTGTAGATCATCGATTTGCTCTAGTGGGCACCAGTAACATCTCAATAGGTCGTCCTGTCACATGCGAGATAGCCCAAGGGCATCTGCCCACTCCAGGAACATAAAGAGCCTCAAACCATTCCATCAAGTCCTGGTAATGAGGTCTATAATTCCCATGACTCTATGAGAGCCTGGCAAGCTACCTGTGTCATATTTGACATGCCAAATACCAGTAACAATTATATCCAAGTGTATTATGAATAATTAAGAGAAGGGCTTTTCATGAGTACATATTCGTATTGTTGGTTTTACAATATAAGTGTTCCAAGAAGAGGAGAGGGGTCCCTCTACTCCCAAGGGATGGAGGAATTCTCGCTTTATATGTTCTGCAAGGGTTACTCTATGAAAAGAGGGATAGAGTCAAGAACACGGAAGAGTAGGCTCAATAGCAGTGTCAGGTGTAGATTTTTTTTAATGATAAACATTTTTAGTTTTGTTTTGGGGTTAAACTCTGATCCTCAGAGTTACTTCTGACTCTATTCAGAAGTGATTCCTGGTGGGGTTAAGGGGAACATATGGGATAATGGGGATCATACCCAGGTTGGCTGCATGCAAAGCCACCACCCTACCTGCTATACTATGGCTCTAGCTCCCATAGTAGACATTTTGGGAGATTGTCTGCTCAGTCCATAGCTTCTTGGAATCATCTCTATCCCAGATAAGACCTCTCAGTATCCAGGTTGATTGGGCTGCACATGCCAGTATAGCCCAATGGCATATGGTTGCCTCAGGAATACGAAGAGCCTCAAACCGTTCATTCAGGGTCTTGAAGAAGTCTGACCTAATTGTAGGTGGGCGGCCACGTGATCCTTTGACTTCCCGTGAAGTCTTTTGACTTCCAGCTGTTACCAACTGGGATCCAGTTGGTAACAGCTCTAGTTCAGTGGTCATCTCCAAATTGCATTACACGTCCAGTCCATCTGATTTTTTGATGCCTTGGTAAGCGAGGCGTCTCTGACTCAATCATCAACAGAGGTTGGAACTCTGGATTCCTTCTCTCACTTGAGTGAGGCGTGATGTTCCAAGTACAGCTCTTTTGATTCCTCTTTGGGAGACCCGAATAGCATTCTCATTCTGCTTTCGTAGGGCCCAGGTCTCTGAGGCGTATGCTAATTAAGGGAGAATGGTGGAGTCGAAGAGATGTACCCAGAGTCGGAGGTTCTTTGTCCTTTTAGCTATTTCTCCAATGCTCTTGAAGGCATTCCAGGCCTCTCTCTTCCTCCTGCGCAGCTCAGGTTTTAGGTTGAGTTCTTTAACAATATGTAAAAGAAATTATTTTTGCAACTTATTGATTATTTAACAGATTTTACATTTTCTCAAAATTTCACTTTTGAATTTTCCTTAGAGCCATTAACCTTCTAATATGTTTTTCTCTTACCACGGGTTCATAATATCGACTAACAATCCTAGTAATTGCAACTCTGAATGAACGCTGAATTTTTCATTAGCACCTGTATTTCTTCTGCCAAGTTCATACCAATTTGGGCCTTCCCTCTCACTTAAATGCTGTAAAAATTTAGATTCCTTAGCTATAATGATACACCAAACTAATTAGTTTTTCTCTGAGAAGTAAATGAACCCAGAAGCTATTATGACTTTTATGAAAAATATAGGTAACTCGAAGTATTAAGGATTTCATTTGTTACCTGAATGCATTTCATACAGGTTATCTTTTGCCTAAGGCAGTGTTTATGAATGAAAGGTAAGACATTCCTGGGAAAAGATTCAGAAATACAATAACTAGGATTTTCTACATATCCTCGCAATTCTTGCTATAATATTGATGTGTTTTCTTTGATAAAAATACTTGTAGGCAAATGGTAACTATAGTTGTAAGTGGCAAATATATTTTCCATGTGCTGTCATTCCCCCAATGTTTATATATTACATATCAATTTATTTTACTATTCAAATTATATGTATATAATATATGCTTGTCTAGTATAAATTAACAAACACATAAATAAATATATACTATATTTATGCATTAATATATAATAATTAACAAATATACAATTACATTTATATATTTAGATATGACCATTTTTTCCTTTTTGGGTCAAACCCAGCAATGCTCAGGGGTTTCTCTGGCTCTGTAGTCAGGAATTACTCCTGGCGGTGCTCGGGGACCATATGGGATGCCAGGGATCGAAACCGGGCTGGCATGGGCGGCCACGTGCAAGACAATCACCCTACCCGCTGGGCTATCGCTCCAGCCCTAGACATGACATCACTTGATCACTTGAATCCCGTTATTCATCGATTTGCTCGAGCGGGCACCAGTAACATTTCCATTGGACCTTATCACGTGACAATGTGGCCCAATGGCATCTGGTTGATTCAGGAATATGAAGAGCCTCAAACCATTCCTTCAGGATCTTGACAAGGAAGTATGACCATCTTGTAGGTGGGCGGCCACGTGATCTTTTGACATCCCGTGGAATCCAGTCGGTAAAGGCTCTAGTCCAGCGGTTGTCTCCAAATCGCATTACATGTCCAGCCCATCTGATTTTTGATGCCTTGGCAAATGAGACAGCATCCCTGATTCTGGAATCGCGACAGAGGTCAGAACTCCGGATTCCTTCTCTCACTTAAGTGAGGCGTGATATTCCAAGCATAGCTCTTTCGAATCCTCTCTGGGAGACACGAATAGCATTCTGATTCTGCTTTTATAGGGCCCAGGTCTCTAAGGCAAATGTTAATGCAGGGAGAACGGTGGAGTCAAAGAGATGTGCTGGGGAGCCGGAGGTTCTTTGTCCTTTTAGCTATTTCTTTGATGCCTTTGAAGGCATTCCATGCCGCTCTCTTCCTCCTGCACAGCTCAGGTTTTAGGTCGTTCATCATGTGGGCTTCTCGACCTAGGTACACATAACTGCTGAATTCAGAGATGTTTGTTCCATTGAGAGTGAATGGGGCCTCTGGAACTAGTTCATTTTTCATAAACATGGTTTTCTTTGGATTCAGCTGTAGACCTATCTTTCCACATTCTTGGTCGAAGTCAGCCAGCATTTGTGTCGCTTGGCTAATGTTTGGTGTTATTAGAATGATGTCATCAGCGAAGCGGAGGTGGTGTAGTTGTCGACCATTTATCTTCACTCCCATTCCTTCCCATTCTAATTGTTGCATGATGTTCTCGACGGTGGCTCCGAAGAGTTTTGGTGAAATGGTATCACCCTGTCGAACCCCTCTTTTGACATCAATGATCAATTCTTTGTAGAATGGTGAGATCCTGGTGGGGAATCCATAATACAGCTCATGAAGGATCTTGATGTATTGGGTTTGAACACCCTGTTTGGCTAGGGCTTTGATGACTGCTTCAGTTTCCACAGAATCAAAGGCTTTCTGTAAATCAATGAATGTGAGACAGAGCGGCATTTTGTACTCCTTACAAACCTCAATGAGCTTGGTTACTGTGTGGATATGGTCAATTGTGCTGAATCCTTTCCGAAGCCTGCTTGCTCGCATGGTTGTTCTTCATCTAGTGTTCTGCTAATCCTCCTGTTCAGGATGACTCGTGTACACAGCTTGTAGATGATGGACAACAGGCAGATGGGGCGATAGTTACCGATGTCGTGAATGTCTCCCTTCTTGAACAGTAGAACTGTCCTGCTGGTTTTCCATTGGGAGGGCACCTTGCATTCGGACAGGTAGCGTGTGAAGAGCCGAGCTAGTGTATTGATGAGTATCGACGGCAGATTCTTCAGGTGTTCGGGTCTGACTTTGTCTGGGCCTGGTGCTGTTCCCTTCTTTACCGACAAGATGGCATGCCGGGTTTCAGCAGGGAGAACCTTGTGGAATTTGGTATGTGGGCAGGTGGATGTGGCTATCAAAGAGATCTGAGTAGAAGTCGTGGATAATCTTCTCCATTGTCTTTCTGGAAGATGTGATAGATCCATCAGGGCATCGGAGGGCAGTCATCTTGGTCTTATAGTTGGCGAAGGACAGGTGGGCGGTGGGAATACTTTTCCGGCTTCTGCTGCATCTTCCAGTATTTCTGCTCTTCTGTCTTTGAGGTCTTCTTTTATCGCTTCTCTGCACTGCTTTGCAAGCTCGGACATTAGCATTTGGTTACCTGAGGCTCGCACCTTGCCACGTTGGCGAATGAGCTCAAGAGTTTCTGAAGACAAGCGTCCTTTTGTGTCTTTCTCTCTCTCGGCATTCTTCGCACAATCATGTATGCGCTGAACCAGTCGGTTGTATTCTTCATCGATGTCGTCAATGATGGTATCTTCCCATGTTGCTGCAATGGTGCCAAAGAGTTCCCAGTTGGTGGTCGTTCTGGAAGTTCTCTTCTTAAACTTTTGCAGCCTTTTCTCCCCATTGCGGGAAGTAGAATTTTGCACGAAGGAGACGGTGGTCCGATCCTGTTTGGAATTTGGGGACGACAGCAACATCAGTCAGACAAAACCGTCGATTGAAGATGATGTGGGCAGATATGACATATTTTAGTATAAATCCTAAAATATGTAGTTTTTTGGGCATGAGGTGATTGCACAGTGGGTAGGGCATTTACCTTGCACATGGCTGCCCTGGGTTTGATCCCTGGTATCTCATATGGTCCCCCAAGCACTGCCAGGAGTAATTCCTCAGTGCAGAGCCAGGAGTAACTCCTGAGCATAGCCAGGTGTGACCCAAAAAAGCAATAAATAAATAAAATAAATCTAGGGTTGTGTTTTTTTCATTTTCAGACCACATCCAGTAGTAATCAGAGATTATTTCTGGCTCTGGGGTCAGGGATCACTCCTGGTGGGGCATGGGAGATCATATGGGGTATCAGGGATCTAATTCGGCTGGCCAGGTACAAGGCAAAAACTACACTCTGTACTATCGTTCAAGCTCCTGCTGTTCTAAATCCTGAGTACAGAGCCGGGAGTAACCCATAAGCATCACCAGGTGTGGTTCAAAAAACAAATTTTGAAAAATGAAAATGTTAAATCTTATATTTGAAAGTATTTTTCAGATGATAGATGAGTGAAAAGTCACTCTAGGAAATCAGTTTCACCAAGTGATAATAGGTCATTTTAGACTCAGAATGGCCTGAGAACTATGACATCATTTCAGAGACAAATTTCATTTTTCTTAATACTTACCTACAGCATGAATTGTGTGGAGCAACATGGTTCAATAAGATATTTATGCCAAGGAAGGACAGAAAAAACTGGAATGAAATTCAAGATTTAGTTGTTTGAATATACTTTGAGATAAGATATGAGTTGCCACATCAAAGTGTGTATAGAGACAAGAAAGAGTATAATTGGAGTAACAAAGTTAAATCTTAATAAAGGTCACATAGTTAAACTATTGCATTTTTCTGACTCAACTTCATGTAGTATAACTTAAATAATTAATAATTAATATGCACAGATCTATTTACATAATGGATATTATTCTGACTATATTATTTTACTTACGTAGGACAAAGTTATATGTTTAATTTTATATTTCTACTTCCTAATAAAGTTTACAACCCACATTAGGTGTTTATTGAGAGGTATGTTTATGAATAGGTGTTTATTAAAAAAGGAGGTTTTGTTTGTTTGCTAGATTTTTTTTTAGTCACACCAGGAAATGCTCAGGGGTTAGTCCTGGCTCTGCATTAAGAAATTACTCCTGGTCATGAGGAAATGGAAACACATTCCCTGCTCATGGATGGGGAGAATCAACATTGTCAAAATGATAATACTCCCTAGAGCTTTGTACAGATTCAATGCAGTCCCTATAAGTATACCCATGAGCATTCTTCAAAGAAATTGACCAAACACTCCTGAAATTTGCATGGAACAATAAATCCCCACGGATAGTTATAGCAATCCTCAGGAAAAAGAAGATGGGAGGCATCATCTAAACAACTTCAAACTGTACTACAAGGTAGTAGTAATTAAAGCAGCGTGATATTGAAATAAAAACAGACTGTGGACCTATGGAATAGAATTGAGTATCCTGACACCCAACCTCAAACACATGATCATTTATTCTTTGATAAAGGTGCAAAGAGTCCAAAATGGAGTAAGGAAAGCCTCTTAAACAAGTGGTGTTGGGGGAAACTGGGCAGTGACATGTAAAAGAAATGAATTTGGACCTCTGTCTAACACCATGCACAAAAAACAGATCAAAATGGATTAAAGATCTCAATATTAGACTTGAATCCAAAAAGTACATTGAAGAATATATAGAAAGGCCTCTCACGACATTGAAGCTAAAAGGCATCTTCAAAGGAGAAACACCACTAACAAAGCAACTAGAAGAAAAGATAAACATATGGGACAACATCAAACTAAAGAGCTTCTGTACCTCAAAAGAAACAGTGACCAAGATAGAAAGACAGTTCACAGAATGGGAAAGAATATTCACCCAACACCCATCTGACAAGGGTTAATATCCAGGATATGCATTGGTAGAGCTTTACAAGAAGAAAACAAACAACCCAATCAAAAAATGGGGATAAGAAATAGGACCAGCCATAGCATGCGGGCCTCGGGCGCGCGCCTGGGGAAGCTGGAACTCCGCTTCCCCCGGCTAAGCTGAACATGGGGCTCCCGGGGGGACAGATGGGTTTTGGAGTGGGCCTCGTCACCTCCGGGGGTCCCGGAAGCAGCCAGATGGGACTTCGCCCACCACACTAGCCACCACCTTTGCTATCCGGACGCTGGAACACTGCCTCACGACCAGATTGACAGAGCAAAACCAGTTCGAGCCCAGGTTGGCGCGGCTGCAGTTCACCAAAAATAGTGGAAACAGGGATGTCCTTTAATCCATTGCTTTCCACGATGTGCGGGAGATTTAGGCGGGAGGGAGAGATAGGGAGGAGAGAGAGAACATGAAGAACCCACCAAGTGGTTGAGGTGAGGGAGGGGGAGGGAGGTGGGGACATTGGTGATGGGAGATGGGTTTGGGAGGAGGGTTGGGTGTTGGAATGCTTTGGAACCGGAACTCTGCATGAGCATCTTGCAATTGCATGTCTAAAATTGTGTAATAAAATTTGGGGGAAAAAAAATATGGGCCAAAAAAAAATAAAATAAAACTTTCCTGAAAAAAAAAGGAAAAAAAGAAATAAACAGAAACTTCAATAAGTAAGAAATTTGAATGGCCAAAAGACATATGAAAACATGCTCACCATCATTAATCATCAGAGAGATGCAAATCAAAACAACAAAGAGATATCATTTTACACCACAGAGACTGGCACATACAAAAGAGCAAGAACAGCAAGTGCTTGCGTGGATGCGGGGAAAGGGGACACTCATCTTTTGTTGGTGGGAATGTCAACTGGTACAGCCTTTCTGGAAAACAATATGGACATTCCTCCAAAGACTAGAAATTGAACTCCCATTTGGCCCAGCCATACCACACCTGGGAATATACCCTGGGAAGCCAAAAATACGCAGCGGAAACACCATCCCTACTTTTATGTTCACAGCAGGATTATTCACAATAGCCAGAATCTGGAAACAACCAGAGTGCCCGAGAATCGATGACTGGTTAAAGAAGTTTTGGTACATATACACAATGGAATACTATGTAGCTGTTAGGAAAAATGATCACTTGATCACTTGATCACTTGAATCCCATTATTCATTGATTTGCTCAAGCGGGGCGCCAGTAACATTTCCATTGGACCCTATCACGTGCCAATGTAGCCCAATGGCATCTGGTTGATTCAGGATATGAAGAGCCTCAAACGGTTCTTTCAGGGTCTTGATAAGGAAGTCTGAACATCTTGTAGGTGGGCGGCCACGTGATCTTTTGACATGCTGTGGAATTCAGTCGGTAAAGGCTCTAGTCCAGCGGTTGTCTCCAAATCGCATTATATGTCCAGCCCATCTGATTTTTCGATGCCTTGGCAAAGCGAGACAGCGTCCCTGATTCTGGAATAGTGACAGAGGTCGGAACTCCGGATACCTTCTCTCACTTCAGTGAGGCGTGATATTCCAAGCATAGCTCTTTTGATTCCTCTCTGGGAAACCCGAATAGCATTCTCATCCTTCTTTCATAGGGCCCAGGTCTTTGAGGCATATGTTAATGCAGGGAGAACAGTGGAGTCAAAGAGATGTGCCCGGAGCTGGAGGTTCTTTGTCCTTTTGGCTATTTCTTTGATGCCTTTGAAGGCATTCCATGCCGCTCTCTTCCTCCTGTGCAGCTTAGGTTTTAGGTCATTCATCATGTTGACTTCTCGACCTAGGTACACATGACTGCTGCATTCAGAGATGTCTGTTCACTGAGAGTGAATGGGGCCTCTGGAACTAGTTCATTTTTCATAAACATAGTTCTCTTTAGATTCAGCTGTAGACCTATCTTTCCACATTCTCGGTCGTAGTCAGCTAGCATTTGTGTTGCTTGGCTAATGTTTGGTGTTATTAGAACGATGTCATCAGCAAAGTAGAGGTGATACAGTTGCCGACCATCTGTCTTCAGTCCCATTCCTTCCCATTCTAATTGTCGCATGATGTTCTCTCGAGGGTGGCTCTGAAGAGTTTTGGTGAAATGGTATCACCCTGATGAACCCCTCTTTTATCGCTTCTCTGCACTGTTTTGCAAGCTTGGACGTTAGCATTTTATTGCCTGACACTCACGCCTTGCCACATTGGCAAATGAGTTTGAGAGTTTCTGAAGACAGGTGTTCTTTTTGTGTCTTTTTCTCTCTCGGCATTCTTCGCACAATCATGGAGGTGCTGAACCAGTCGATTGTATTCTTCATCGATGTTGTCAATGATGATATCTTCCCATGTTGCTGCAATGGTGCCAAAGAGTTCCCAGTTGGTGGTCGCTCTGGGAGTTCTCTTCTTAAACTTTGCAGCCTTTTCTCCCCCAGTTGTGAAATAGATTTTTTCATGAAAGAGACGCAGGTCCTATCCTGTTTGGAATTTGGGGATGACAGCAACATCGGTCAGACAAAACTGTCGATTGAAGATGATGTGGTCAATTTCATTGTGGAACTGTTCACCAGGAGATTCCCATGTCCAACGTTTAGATTTAGCCTTCTGGAACTGTGAGTTTCCATCAATGGTCTTGGTGGACATGATGAACTCATGCAGTCTCTCATCCTGTTCGTTCCATTCTAGGCCATGGGTCCCGATGTGGAGTTCTTCAGCTGATCTTCTCGGTCCTATCTTGGCATTAAAATCACCAACTATTATCTTGTAGAAGGTGTAATCTTTTTTATAGAACTCCTCCAGTTCCATGTTGAGTTTCTCAATTTCATCTTCCTTGTATGTGGATGTTGGTGTGTAGACAATGAAGATAGAAATTGCTGGCATTGGGCCACTTCTCTTCAAGTGTAATCGTCCTATTCGGTTTGTTAGGCATTCAAATGAATCAATGTTGACTGCCATGTTCGTGTTGACAGGGACACCAACACCACCGACGCCTCTTTCGTAGCATGTTCCAAGGAACAATTCTTCTCCAGTGTCAAATACAGTGTGATGTGACTGATGCCTCCTCGTCTCAGTCAGACCAATGATGTCGTACTCGATCTTTTGCGCTTGTACCATCAGATCCTCGATATATGCCTCCGATGCCAGCGTACGTGCATTGAAAGTATAGACAACTATTTTAGTCCTTCATTTTGGCAGCCTAGGTTGGCCGTGAAATTTTTT
>JAJIBD010006708.1:35000-87905 GCA_021461705.1 Cryptotis parvus | reverse complement strand
GGGGCTGCTCAGTGACCTACAGGGTGACCCGGCTGGCAGCAACAGGTCCTAGAGCAAGCTGCAGTATTCCAACCTCAACTCAGAAACAATGAGAAGGGAAATGACACTGACTGCAATATACCAAGACAGCAGGAATGTCATTTTTCACCTAGTTCAGCAGCTGCTAATACAACCATGCGCACAATTTAATGAATAAATCTGCTCTAGTTTAACTAATGAATCTGCCACTGAGCTGAAAAGGGAGCTATGAATTGCACAGGCAATTCCAGCTGATGAATTCATTAGATTTTTATAAGGCAAATAATGTGGAAAAATTAAAAACAGAATTTCTAGAACCATTTATCCTGGGATGTTGTAAAATCAAAGCACTACTTTATTAAATGAGTTATTTTACACAATATGAACATCAATATAATTACAATTGTAAAAAATTTTTTATAACAAGGATGGACTGATTTTTCAGATTTCCAAATCAGAGTCAACTGTACATTTACACAGAATTGTCTTTGCATGAAGCCCAAAAGGGAACAGCATAAAAATGAGTGTTTCTGTAGCCCCTTTATTTTTGCTGATCAACAGTTTGTTAGAAAAGCAGCTGCAGGTTTGTTACCTAAGGTCTGAGACAGCAGAAGAGTCAAAGGTGTCATGAATTCACCTATAAAAACAAGCAGAATTTTCAGTGAAATGTAAGGATCACACAAACGCGAATCCTTGTGCATCTCAAGTAAGAGAAAACTAAGACAAACTACCTAACAAGCCTCATCTAGCAAGTTAGCCTGACACAATTGCTGACTCAGTCTTATAAACAGGCTGTTGTTGATGAATTTACTTTTCCAGAGAAAAATGCTCCCACACACCACCATCACCAGCTGGGGAGCGGGCAGAGGAGGCCCTGATGGCCGCGTGTAGTCACATTCCTCCCGAGCAGCACCAGCTTTATAAGCAGATGCCTCCACTCGGTGCTGCCTGAAGCGCTCAGCTGCTGCTCACAAAAGGCATTCTGGAACACTGACGGCCTGTGTTCCCAGACAAGTGTCAAGGAGATACTCAAGGAACTTTTCCTTTGTTTTTTGGGACCCACTCTGTGGACTTACTCCTGGCAGCCCTTCATCCTTCCATTTTTGCCTACATAAGTTTCAAAAGTGTGGATAAAATATGGTCGAGGGAAATGAACTTTTGGCAATGCAAAGATAAACAACATTAAGAGTAGAAGGGAAACAAGAAAAGGACCTCAGACTGAAGGGGGAAAATTAACTCCCTGGATTTTGCTGTTGTACACAACCCAGATACCAACAAAATTACCTGTAAATGACTTTATGCCTGAACATCAGCCAGTTCGGAGGAAGCGGAGTCTTCGGATGCTTACTCTCAAAAGTGCTGCTTGAAGGTCTTGGGGTCTGGCATTTGTGTCTAATTTTAAAAGTGTGCAAAAAAAGGGGGTTGGTAAAGCTTTATTCACATGAAGAAAATGTGTTAACCTTTAAAAAGTCTAAGCTTGCTCAAGATAGACAATTACCACAAAACTCTTCTAAATTCCCATAACTTAGTAACTGGCATCCAGAGAGGCCCTTGTAACAAAGGAATTCCTGACATTCCCCGTTTCCCTGCAGAGAGCAGACTGCTTATCTGAGCAACAGCAAACCATCAGGAGTATTTACTCAACACTTTACTGTGTGGAGCAGTTACCTGGCCGCCCGCAGACCCTTGGTTCCTACCAGCCTCATTTTGCATGTAAGCTAAAACCTGTGGCTAATGGACACAAGACCTGTTTTTGGTTCTGGTTGTTGAGCCACAGCCAGTAATACTCAGGGACTACTCTTGGCAAGTGCTGGGAGCCACTCTGGGCCGTGCTCAGGTGCCAGGGATTGAACCCAAGCCGCCTGCAAGCAAAGCATGTGTTAAAGCTTTTTGCTCTATCCCTCCAGCCTCCAAGACCCACGTTTAAACCTCCTACTACTGCAACGTTCAGCTCTCAATTACTAGCTAGGAAAGGGCCTTGAACCATCCATTCTTTAGCACTTTCAACGTGACGAAACACAAAAAGGCAATTTTGTTATTTATTTATTTATTTATTTATTTATTTATTTTGCTTTTTTGTATCACACACCAGCAATGTTTGGCTCTGCACTTAAAATTACTCCTGGTAGTGCTCATGGGACCATATGGGATGCTGGAGATTGAACCTGGGTTGTCTGTGTGCAAGGCAAACACCCTAATGACTGTGTTATTGCTCGCCCCCCTTCCTGGTTGAATTTTTTACGTGAATTACTCTAACACTTTATGGGTCTAAGTATTTATTCAGTAATTTAGTGAAACTGCCTTGTCCAAAACAGAACCTGAGGAAGCTCAACTTATTCTGACTCTATCAGAAGTTCAGCATAAATAAGATATTTAATGTGCTAAAGACCTTTCCTCTTAGATTAAGAATGCTTACACAGTGAAGAACTTCTGTTTGACCAGCAGATGATAAACGCTCATTCCGGGAACCATGCTTTACCACAATTCCCTCCCATCCACGCCACCAATCAAACTGTTACTGGAGTTTGCAAGAAGGACCTACAAGACCTGGACCAACATCACTGTGTAGTTCTTCTGTGGCAGATTAGCTCACTAATGCCAAGGCGGGTTAAGCTGACACAAATAGGCAAGAGGAAGCGTCTGCAAGGCAGCATGCTCCTAGTGCTCCAGACTCGGACCGCCTGGGTTCAGAGCACAGCTCTCCTGCAGGTCTACTGGTGACCCTGCACCAGTGATCAAATCCTCATGCCTTTTAAACGTCTGTAAAATCAGAAAAAGAGCACTTTTGGTCACAAGGGACAAAAAGTGCCTTAAAGCACCTGAACTGGGAGTGTTGCAGGGAAGCCAACTGGGGTTCTATCCCTGACACCCCAGATGGTTCCCTAAATTCTGCCAGGAGTGATCCTTACATGCAGAGCGAGGAGTAAGCCCCTGAACACAGTCATGTGTGGTTAAAAACAAAACAAATCCGGGTGTTGACCCAGGCTGCTTCCTGGAGCCTGGCAAGTGCTCACTAACAGTTCAGATTATTACATTATATAATAAAAACTAATCTTACCAAGAATTAGTTCTGCTAAAAACTCTCATCACAAATACACCCTTTAAGCAGTTTGCAAAAACCCCTGACTTTCATGTGTGGGGGAAGCCAAATGTCCTCAAAGCTCTGTTCACTAATCTTAAGAGAGTTCTAAACCGGGACAGCAGAGCTGACTTTTCCTGAGCTTTTGAAGTGCACAATCTGTTCTAAAGGAGATACTTTATTCATCACAAAGAGACTTTGCTTTGCTGACTCCCTTTTTCTTTGTCTTTAAGTGCCGACTTAAAAAAAAATCTGGAGGGGCTGGAGTGATAACATTGGGGGTAGGGTGTTTGCCTTGCATGCAGCCAATGCCGGTTCAATTCCAGGCACCCATTTGGTCTCAAGCATTGCCAAGAGAAATTACTGAATGCAGAGCCAGGAGTAACCCCTAAGCATTGCCAGGTGTGACTCAAAAAGAAAAAAAAAGTAGAATGTATAGACAAAGATTAACTTTTTGGGGCCGGAGCAACAGCACAGTGGGTAGGGCATTTGCCTTGCAGGCTGCTGACCCAGGTTTGATCCCCAGCATCCCATATGGTACTCTGAGCACTGCCAAGAGTAATTCCTGAGGGCAGAGCCAAGAGAAACTCCCTGAACATTGCAGGGTGTGATCCAAAATGGGGAAAAAAAAAAAAAAAGAAGAGAGATGAACTTTTGTTACTATTTTTTCAGAGTGAGCCCTGGCAGTGCTCAGGGCAACCTCCTGGCTGTGGGCAGTGCCAGGGGTCCATATATGGTGTTGGAGATTGAACCCGGATGGGCGCATGGATGGCAAGTGCCATAGCCCCTATACTATTTCTGGGCCATGTTTAGATGGATTAATCTAACCGGCGTTCTGATTTACTCTTTCAAGGGAAGCATGTCTCCCCATGTGGTCAGCTGGGAGCCACACCAACTCCTCTCCAATGAAAGCTTCTCTAGAGGTGAGTAGGGTTTTGGGTACTCTTACCCTACGGACGGTGCAGGTATAGATTAAGGCAGCTTTAGCAGCAGCCTTTTTGGTCGTGTCCTTGTTTCTTCTTTTGTCCAGCTTGCTTTTTTGGCATTTTTCTGCTGAGACTGAATCTTCTGCTGTCCACGAGCCATATCTAAAAGCAGAAGTTGAAGCATTAGGGTGATTTATTTGCTCTACTACAGTCAACTAAGCAAAGTACTATCATTGCAGAGCTGGGAATTAAGTTTCACAGACACAAATGGATGCTTTCAAGTTCAGATATAACGGCACCTAGAAGATTAAGTGGCACAATCACTACTGTGGAAACGGGTCACTGTCTGCCAACTACCGACCAAGTTCACTCTTGGTAAGCACCTATCAGAAAGGCACAACATGTATACCGAGGAGTGCAAGAATGCTCAGAGCACCTGTTCCTTACTCTGGAAATCACTCAAATGTCTATAAATAGTAAAGCAGAACCACAGCTGTGACATATGTACATAAGGAATATTACACAGCAAGAAGGCATGGCTGCTGCAAGCTATGTCACATGGAGGCTCGGTGTGGCTCGGCACTGAAGTCAGATACCAAAGAACAAACATAACAAGTTCACAACAGACAAAGCTCCTCTGCGGGGAGTGACCAGGAAGGGCAGGCAGGCAGGGATTTATGGGGGCATCGATGCCCTTTTCATGTTTGTGTAATGGTTACATAGGCTCAGGCTGTGAAAATTAAGAGCTGTACACCTAAAATGCACAGCTCTGCTCGGAGCAATCCTTAATCTCTGCCCCCAAAAGCTCAGCCCTTCACCCCCAGTGGATCCTTTTGCAAAGGTACTTTTAGTAGTCACCCTTAGTGATCCAAGACTCTTCACAACTTTAGGAGATGAAGAAGTGTCATTTCTAACAGAGACAACAGGAGCAAAGGAACTAATCTCTTATACTCTACTATTCTAAATCTCTCTTAAAAATTGGTCTAAGAGGGTCCAGAGTGATAGCACAGTGGTATGGTGTTTGCCTTGCATATGGCCGACCTGGGTTCACTCCTTGGTCCCCCAAATACCACCAAGAGTAATAATTCCTGAATGTAGAGTCAGGTGCAACCCCTGAACATTGCCATGTGTGACCCAAAAAAGCAAAAAAAAAAAAAAAAAAAAAAAAGTCTTCTTAGGGGCTGGAGTAATAATAGCACAGCAGGTATGGAGCTTGCCTTTGCATGTGGCCAACCCAGGGCAGAGCTGGGTTCAATCTCCAGCATCCCAAATGGTCCCCAAGCACTGCTAGGAGTAATTCCTGAGCAAAGAGACAGGAACAACCCCTTGAGCATCGCAGGGTGTGACAAAAAAAATTGATCTGAGGGAGTAGGGGAGACAGTACACAGCTGACCCAGGTTCAATCTTCAGCATCCCATAAGGTCTCTGGAGCACCACCAGGAGTAATTCCTGAGTCAGGTTACCCTGAGCATTGCTGATTGTGGCTCCAAAACCTAAACAAAACTCCACAACAAAAATACGGTATGAGGGGCCTGCTGGAATTAATCTAGTTCCCAGAACAGAGAATGAATCTTAAGTGTAACGGGACTGTTCTTCACTGGAACGGAAGGGATCATCACCTTTTACTACTCAGTAGTCTAAAATGGACCTAAATAGAATAGAAATAAGGTGATAGGAAAAAAGTGAACTATCACTTCTTGAAAAAATGTATTTCTGTTATGTAATATGTCAAACCCGTTCATGAAAATCTACAATGCAGTTCAGCTGCGTAAGTGTTAAGCACTGAATCTTGCAGCAGGAGAGGCAACGTAGATAAGATGCTTGTCTTGCACAAGGCCTATCAGGGTTGATCCCTGACACCCCATATGGTCCTGAGCCCACCTGGGTGATTCCTGAACATAGAGCCAGGAGCTATCCCTGAGAACCCTGAGCTATGCTGTCAAACAACAACAAAAACCCGAGTCCTGTGTAGAATTCCTATCTGATTTGGTGGGCATGCATCAACTTTAAACTTTTTAAATCACTGCAGAGCATGAACACACAATGGAACTACAGTAACATTACCAGAAAGCAAAGCTTGCTTTTACAAGAACCCTAACTAGGTTTAAAGATATCAAGTCCAAGAGTTTCAGAGGAAAGCCAGAAATTCCCCTTAAAGAAAAAAGGGAAACTGAAAAAACACTGTCCAAATTCCGACTAACACTCCACAGTGAGCAGAAAGCTTTTCCAGTATCAAAAAGGACCAATGGTTTGCTAGGAAGTCAGCTGAGCATGTTCAGAAACTACAAAACAGAAACACACTAACAGCAAGAACCCTAGGTTCCAAATAATGGAAAATACTACCAGATGTACTGGCCCTTGAAAACTTAAGTTTTATTTATTTAAAACCAAATCCTTACTACAAACCAAATCCTTACTAAACCCAAGCCAAATGGGGCCGTTTTAAAAAAGTACATTTAATAAAAAAATAAAATAAAATAAAATAAAAGCACATTTAAGCCCAAACGTTAGAGCAGCTTACAAACTTCCTAGACCCTGACCCTTCCGTAAGGTTTGGAAGCAGTGGGGCAGTTATATGGATCCCAAGTCCTTTAAAAATTTTTTCTCATGTTAACAACGTTACTACACTCATTTTTTGGGTAAACTCATTTTAGATTTAAAAATTAAAAAAAATCTTGAGAAAATGGCAGGCCATGGACTCCATACGTTTCTTTTGACAACCAGAAGCCACTCACCAGCATCCGCGGCCTCCCGACCCGTGGAAAGCCCCCACCGCCAGTTACACAGCATTATATTTCACTTTTGCATTTAGAACCGAGCCTAAAAACCGAACACTGCACAAGAGACTTAACTCCTGACCACGATTCAACACGATCAGACAACAATTAACAACGGCAACAAAACAGCCCTCCAACTTTCAACCAATGCAACAATGTAGGGAGGCTTGTTCTTAAGGGGAACTTGACACTGGGTTTAAGAAAGACGCATGAGTTTTTCAGAGCCTGCGTGCATCTGTTGGAAGCGGGGCGGGGGAGGCCCCCACACCTATCACCCTAGCAGGGTTTTTCGATTTCCTTTCCGAAAGCAGAACCGCAGCTCCACCAACCACCTGCTTCTGGACAGCTCGACTTAAGACAAGTCGCTCCCTGGCTCGGAGGAACCTTCTTCACACTTAGCAGCCCAACCTTCCCAAGAGGGAGCCCCACGCTCCCGGATGGCCACCCCCCCCTTTAAAAAAAAAAAAAAAAAAAAAAAAAAAAAAAAAAGCTGGGGGTCTGAACATACTCTCGCATTTCGCTGCTTTCTCGTGGGGTGACCAAGCAGAAGTGAGCAATAAATGAGGGAGGGTCCCACGAATCCCCCTCACCTTAAAAAAAAAATCCAGCTCCTCCAGGAAGCAACCCCGCGAGCAGAGCCCGCCCCCCCACCCCAAAAAGCCCCAGGAAATAAGTCAGCAGGTCAGGCAAGGAACAGATAGGGGCGGGGGCGCGGCCGAATGGGGTCTTCCGCACGACCGTCTCCAATCGCAGAGACCCAGGAAGCGCACGCCATCGCGACCCTAGTCTTGGCGACTTCCGGGGAAGGGAAGGAGGACAAAGTCGGAGCGGGGGTTCCCCGTCCCCCCCACTTAGCCCGGCTGTAGCCCCAGAGCACTTCCCTTGGCCAACCTCGGGAGACCCTCCTTCCGGCCACCCCGCGCCCGGCAGTCCCCACCGACCCCGGCCCCTCGGCTCCAGCAGCCGGCCAGCAGCGGCGGTGGCCAGCGGGTAAGGTTACGGCTCGCGGCCGCCCGGCCACCTGCAGGGGCCTGGCAGGCGCCCGAGCTTCCGCGCCGGGACTGCACCCGGGCCCGGCCGCCACAGTCCAGTCCGGCGGGGTGGAGCGGGGACCCGCGACCCCCGAGCGTTCAGCCCCGGTCCGCCGGCGGGGCCCCACCCCCCGACTCCCGGGCGTCCCGGCCCCGCTCCCCCGCCCTCCCCCCAGCCGCTCACCCGGGCCGGGACAGTCCTGCGTCCGGAGAGACCGCGCCGCGCAGGGACGGACGGGGGAGGTGACTGGAGGGACAGGAAGGGGCAGCGCGCCCGGCACCGCTGCGGCCTCCCTCCGGCCGCCGAGAAAGGGGAAGAGGACAGAGAGCCGGGAGCACAACAGCCCGCGCCTCGCGCCCGCCGCCACCGCCGCGCGCGCCCCCGCCGCCGCTCAGCCTGAGGAGAGGCCGCTCCGCTCCGTGCCCGCGCACGCCGCGCCGCCAGGCCCCCGCCGTTCCGCGTCCGCCCTCCCCGCCAGGCGCCCGCCCACTCGCCTTCCGGCGCCCGCCGCCCCCCCGCCCGCCCGCCCGCGCCCTTCCGGTGGCGCTGGCCAATGGCAGCGCGCCGCTGTTACATAAGCGCCCGGGGGCGGGGCCTGGCGGGGCGCTGGGGCCTGCGCGACGGGAACTGCAGGGACGTCGCCCTCTGTCCCCGGCTGCTCCTCCCTCCGGCGTGTGCGCTGTAGGCGGCGTCCGCCGGCTCGGGCTGCCGCGTGATCTCGGGCCTGGTGCGGTCTGGCTCGCGGCGGGTGTCGCCAGGCGCTCGCTCTCCGCCCTCAGGCGCCTGCGACGGGGCCTCGGTCGCGGGGCGTCGCCCCCTGAGGAACGGCCCGATGCAGCGTGGGGGCCTGAGACGGGGTGGACAGGCCCGACCCCGGGTGCACCGCCGCCCCCTACCCCTCATGTGGCCGGCGGGCCGGGCAGCCCTGACCGGGACGCGCCCCCTTTGTTCTCTCGGTGCTTCGCTGCCACGGATCCCCTGGGGGATTGCGAGCTGTCGGGGTGGGAGTGTGTGGGTTGGGGTTCGGGGTGGGGGTCAGAGGTGGCTTCAGTGAATTCTAGATTCAAAACTCCCTGCCTTGAAAAACTGCTGGTCGGGCCTCCCTGGCCGGTTCGGCCTTGATTGCTAATGATGTGCCCAAATGCAGTTCAGGAAATGGTTGCTTGCTTTTTCGCCTTCTTTTGATTTACTGGCCATGGTCGGTGGCTTCCCTTGCTCGATCAAAGCGACGGCGTTTGTAAGGATCGCCCCACACACACACACACACTTGGGGTTCTTATTAGATCCCAATTCTCCTTGGGTGGCGAGCAGTGACCTTGTTTGTCCAGTCTTGCCTCTTTGTCCTCCTTTCAGCTTTACGCACCTTTGCGCACCTTCGCCGGTCCAGTGCCCGGTTCAGATTTGCTAATGCTGCTGCTGGTAGCTCCAGCGGGAGACTCGTGTCCCACCCAAGCCGACTGGCAGTGTGTTACACTGCAGTAGACGCTGAATAAAATGAAGTACTGGGGGAAATGAATGTGTCTATGGAAAGCGGTACTTTTATAAAAATAACATGAAGCTAGACCTTAATTGCTAGTAGTCACCATCACCATAAAATTGTGTTGATAGGGCTAAGAGACAGGAACTCCAAAGAGCTTTGTTTGCCAGGATCGATGAGTGCTCACCAGAAAGATGCAGAAAAGGCAGAGTAAGTGTGGGGTGATTTCTGTTGTGAAGTGCGTTTTCTGCGTACTTCAGGCTCTCCCCAAAGCATAGCTGGAATATACATTTTTGTTGGTTCCTGAATATTTCCTTTCTCAGTGCCACCCCTCACCTCTCGAGGTCAATAGCACCGCTGTCTCCAGCTGCAGCACCTGCAACTGTTCAACATCGCCAAAAAAATTCTGAGGGAGGTCAAAATCGCTCCTAGTTAGGAAACTCTCCCTAGAACTTGGCTTCTGCTTATATCATGGGTTACCATGGCATCACTGAGCTGAAAAATGTGGCAGCAGTTGAAAGTTTCTGAATGTGTAACCACCGGAAATGAATTCAAACATGCACAATGTCATGAATCGATTTTAGGCTGTTTCTGACCACATTGCCCAGTGTTGAATTTCTCAGCCAAAAAAGAGTCACAAGTGGAAGGAGTTTAAGAAGCCTTGGCTTTATACAAGGTTTAGAGCCTTTGAAATCGGAAGGAAAATCCAGGAATGGTGAGATGCCCCATCTGAAGTGGCAGTGGTGTCCTACCATCATAAAAATGGAGAACCATATGGTACAGGAAATGCTTAAGAGGTTACTTAGATACCTGTAGCTTGAGCTGTGAATTTCACCATACTTCTCTCAGCTGCTTTTCTTCTTGTTTTAGACCATATATGTAGATCAGGGGTGTTGAGCAGATATCTAGCCTGAAATTCTGTGGTCTGGCCCTGGTACATATAAAACTGGATAGTATATTTCTCTTCCAATACTGTGGCTTGCACATAATATTATAAATACCTAAATGGCAGCAAGAAAAATTTACCAGACCTACTCTAGGTTCATAGCAATAGGCTTGTGCCTGTTTTATCCAAAATGATGTTCAGATTGAAGATCCTCTCAGAAAAGCCTCAAGGATAATTTATTTAGATTCAGGCAGAATATTTCAAGGAGAGGAAGAGCAGTTGGTTATTCGCTTCTCTGAAAGGCAGGGATGATTCTGATTCACTTTCTCCAGTTTATATGTGTCTTGTAGGGTAATATTTAAATGGAGTAAAGTGATCTGGTGAGGAATTTATTAGAGAATAAAGGAACCACAACTAGATGAAGGTTTCTGTGGTTTTTGAGTTCCTGTAACTCTAGGGAATTTTCACCTTTAGCTGTTAGTATCTCATTGTAACAAAATTCTTTGCAAGTATATGTTAGACAAAAATGTAAATGGAAAAATATCTTTATGTAAGAGATTTAAGTGATAAACTCTAAATATCTGCAGGGCTAGCCACAATGTGTAAAAGAAGAGGGAGAGAGATGCAGAGACAGAGAGAGACAGAAAGAGAGGGAAACAGGGCTACCTGCTGTTGAGGCAGCCTGTGGGAGGGGGTGGGGTACACTGGTGGTGGAAATGGGGCACTGGTGGAGGAATGGGTGCTGGAATACTGTATTACCAAGAACCAATTATGAACACCTTTGTAATTGTATGTCTCCACGGTGGTATAATAACATTTAAAAAAATCTTTATGTATATGTGTTTGTATATAAATTTGAAGGAGATAGGGGAATAAATTTCTATTGCTAGATCTAGTAATAATGCATAAAACTTTTATAATGCTTACTAACTACTAAGCAGTGTAGTAAGTATGTACTAAGCATGCATTTCAGACATTTGAATTCATTGACTCAACAATTCTTAAGTGGCACCAAAGTGATAACACAGCGGGAAGTTGTTTGCCTTGCATGCAGCTGATTTGGTTTCAATCCCTGCCACCTCACATGGTATCCTGAGCCTGACAGGAGGAAGTGGTTTCAGAGCACAGCCAGGACTAAGCCCTGAGCTTCACCAGGTGTGGCCCAAAACCCAAACAAAAATATCTGAGTGGAAGTACTAAGAGTGGCCCTGGTGGCCAGTGCCGGAAGCTGGGCCACTGTTCTGCCTCCTAAGGGTAGGTTCTATAGCTTGTCTTTCCCCACCTGAGTGCTCTGAGCTTAGTAACTGTCCTATTAGGCATCCAACACATGACTTTATGATCCTTCCTAACTGGGTTCAAAACCCTCATGTCCTTGAGTTTGTCTTTCCCTCAGTGCCCCACTTACCAATGTTTCCATCTCTCATAGCTTCCTGGCTTACGTGTTGTTAAAACATTGACTCAGTGTCTGGCAAGCAAATGGGCAGCCCTCAATAAATGGGAATGGATGAAGTCAAGGGCAGTGGATCATGAGGAAAACAACAAATCTCAAGAAGTATTTGAAAATGGAAGACTCCGTATCATTCAGCTAAAGATGGTATCGTGTCCACCTCTGTTCCGTGAAACCCCAGGACAAGTAACAAGAGTTTATTAGATGTAAACACTCAAAGAAAGGACAGCAGAAACTACCTAGAAGAATCAGGAAGCTGCATAGTACATAGGTAAGTGGTACCAGATAAGAGAAGAGGGTTTCTAGATGGGGCCAGAGGGAGGAAGTGGCTCCAAGTCGGGTGGGGCTGTGGTTACTGTGCCTGGAAATAGGGCTTCAGTGTATCTTCCCGTTCATCATCGATTTGTTTGAGCAGACACCAGTAACATCTCCATATGTTCTGTCTCATGCTAGTAGAGCCCAGGGGCATCTGCTTACTCCAGGAACATGAAGAGCCTCAAACCATTCCATCAGGTCATGGGAATGAGGTCTATAATTGTTACTGGTATTTGGCATATCAAATATGACACGGGAGGCTTGCCAGGCTCTGGAAATAGGGCTTAAGTGATTTAAGTGGAAAGGTTATTCTTTTTGTTTTGGGATATTTTATTTTTTGTTTTTGCTTTTTTGGGTTACATTGGGTAGTGCTCAGGGGTTACTCTTGACTCTACACTCAGAAATTACTCCTTGTAGTGCATGGGAGACCAAATGGGATGCTAGGGATTGGACCCAGTTTGGCTATGTATAAGGCCAGGGCCTTACCTGCTGTTCTTTTGCTTTGATCCCTAAACTCAATGTGGAGAGAAGCTTCCCCACTTTTATCAGAAGACTGGAATGGTTTTCAGGAAATGGGAGGGGAGCCCAACAGGAATGCCTCAATATGCTGATCTCAGGGGGTGAGGGGCTGCCACAAAAAGTCACAGCCAGTTTCCCAGTCCAGTGAGTCCTAACTAAAAAAATTAGGGCCTGGAAAAATAGTATAACCCAGGTCAGTGTATGTCTAACAGGTTCACTCCCTATCACCTCATAGGTCCTCTGAACCCTGCCAGTGGTATTCCTCAACTGCAGAGTCAGGAGAGACAGGAGGAGGCGAAGAGGAACCCAGCCATGTTTTGTACCCTGACCTGACATTTGAGCAGAGTGCCAAGGATAAGCAAACTCTGAGGAAGCCATGGTACACAGCGGGACCTCCTCAACCCCCAACTAGAAAAGAGGAGAAAGGAAAAACAACTCGAGGAAGAGACTTGACTGGTAAGGGGAAAGTGTCAATAGAATCAGCAGAGAGAGACCTCAGAGAGGCAATTTGGTGCTTAGGGAAATGCTTTCAGAGTTCTTAGGGATTTCCCTCCTAGTGTTCTCTACATGGCCAAGTTCTCAATTAAGTGGAAAGTAAAGACCATGTCAGGCATGCAAGAAGCCAAACTATTTATCTCTTGAGAGTCTTTCTCCTGAAGCTATGGAACTTGAACACCAGCAATGCAACAGAGCTGTGAAAAGAAGCTGATCAGCCAAGAGAGGGAGGAAACAAATGTGCAGAAGAGAATGAAGATCCCCAGATGGGGCCTCCAGAAGCCCGTGAGTGTCTGGTGCAGTCTGATATGAGAGAGATGTCAGGTGCGTGAAATCCACAGACTTAAGAGATTCCTTAGAGATGTTCCTTGTTGCATTCATAACATTGAAGCTGAGGAGGATTTTTTGCAAAGAATGAAACAGTAACCGATTTTGGGGAAGATGAAAAGTTGTGCCCTGAAGTAAATAAATCAGTGCATGAAGGCTCAGCATTTGCAAAACAAAAAGATAGTGACATGATGCATCATTTTTTTTGGTTTTGTTTTGGGGCTACACCTAATTGTGCTCAGGGCTTACTTTCAGATCTGCACTCAGGGTCATTCCTGATGGGCTCCAGGGGGACCATATGGGGTTGCTGGGGATCTAACCTGGGTCAGTTGCAGGCAAGTCAAGCACCGCACCTGCTGTTCTATTGCTCTAACCCCCATGTCATGATTTTAACTACAAGTAGAGGATCGAAAGGATGGGGACTGAAACTTATTTGTGCGCTGGGGCCCAGTGGATTAAGAGCCGAACAGTGGCCAGATTCTTATCCATTACTATCAGGGGACGCTGCCATGGTCTCCGACAGTGTCAGGACAGAAGTTCTCTTCTACCTCCGAGGACGCCGGGGAACAGATGAAAACTCACGAGTCCAGTGCAGTTCCAAAAAGGCTTTTAATAGTACAAAAGCTCTTCCATAGCACTCCAATATAATGAACAAACTCTAGCTCTGGTTCGAACCTAGACCATATAAAAAGAGCCTAAGTCTCCCACCAAAGAGAGAGGATCTCACCCGAGATGAGTCCTACCCAGAAGAAGGAGCAAAAAGGCCAAAGAGCAAAAAGCCAAAAGCCAAAAGCCGAAGGAGCCAAAAGCCAAAAGCCGAGGAGCCAAAAGCCAAAAGCGAAAGCCAAAAGCCACAGGGAGCAAAAAGCTGAAGGGGCCTCAAGTCAGTCGTCCCCTTATATACACCAAAGTAATCCGATTTGTGACAGGGAGGGTCATGTCAACAAAGAACCCTAAACAGAGTGTAGAAGAGCAGTGCCACACCCTATTGCAGGTATAAGCAAAGGTTACACCAAGGACTAATCCTGAGATTATCTCTTATGTAAAACACTGGAGAGAGAGAGGGCTGATATAAAGTAAAACATCTTAATTTCATGAGCTTTATGTGATCTTGATGGTACCCACAAGGTCCTTATTATTATTATCATCTGCACCAGGGTGATTCTGAGTATCTTGTTCTCGTGTACTGAAAGGGTCACGCCGCCTGCTTAGAGCAAACTCTTATGATCCTTCCTATAGTCCTATAGTCTCAATGTAGCCAGGGTGGTAGTCTCCTGGTAAATTCTAACTGTCCCACGCTGGGTGCAGTGGGTATAAAGAGGAGCTGTGCCCAGACTAGAAAACATAGAAGTCTTAGTAGATGTATAAGTCAGAAGTTATTCAATCAAGGTGACTTCTGTAACTGCCACACCCTCTATCAGTGTTTATATAGAAGAGAGGTCTCATTAGAATGAACCTTGGCTTAAGTAGATTAAGCTGTGAGGGGGGCAAAGCACCAAAGCCCTCAGATTAGCTAGATCTGTAATCCAACACTTTACAATGGTGCCACCAGAGGTGGTGACTAAAACTGGGAGGGAGGGGCACTTTTAATATATAGTAGCATAATATTTTTATTTAGGTACAAAGAGATGATTGCCCAAAGTGTTAATTATATAAAGACTCTAAGAATGGACTTAGAGTTTTAAGGAGCTATGGCTGAAAAGAATTTGGCAGGTGGAAAATGATGGTTTTTCATAACTAGTCTTGTAGGAGTGTTGAATTAAGAATGAAATTAGGGGACTAAGCTTGCTACTGCTGAATTTTCCCGGGGAAGCCTGATCTCTGGAGACTTCTCAGGATGGGACAGGCTGAGTCCTCATCCTGTCAAGAGGTCCCAGCCGTCACGCTCCTCCCCAACCAACATCCTTTGGCATACAAACAGCCAGTCTTCACAGCTCCACAACTAATTTCATAGAGACACCAACTGCTGAATAGTTCCGAGTTCCACAGCTCCTGGAGTATGCAGCCATATACACGGCTGCATGATACCTCCTAATTTCACAGCATTGACAGCACCGTAGGAGCACAAATAGATGGGAAAGTTGCATAGAATTCCATTAAACTCAGTGGGTGGAAACAGAAGCACAGAAGGCCCAACTTGCACTATACAACTCAGTGAATCCTCAGACAAGTACGTTTAATAACATCTTTGTGAGGGGCCCATGTTGTAAGAAGCACTATAAAGTAAATTACTTTTGTCTATTAAGGGGGTAGGAAAGTGGGGGACATTGGGTAGGGAAGGTCACACTGGTGGTGAGATTGTTGTTGGAACATTGAATACATGAGACAATTATATTATGAACAGCTTTGTAAAATCACATTGCTTAAATGTTCAAACATAAAATAAAAAAGAACAGATTTAGGGCTGGAGATAGCAAAGGATTAAGGCATTTTCCGAGATGCGGCTGACCCCATCTCTGGCAATGTCCTCCAGGCATTACCACAAGTAAGCTCTGAGTACCTCTGGTATGATAATAAGCCCCTCCCCCACCCCATCACCCCAAAAAGACAAAACAAAATTAAAATAATTTTCACACCTAGTGCTTCACCTCCAGGTTCACTTGTCTGTATCTTCCCAGTGCTCCCTAGGCTGAAGCTGGCTGTGTTGATCAGGCTGATCATTACAAGAAGTGCATGGTCAGGAGCTGCTAGTGACTCTCTACTTTATGGCCCAGGGAAGGCTGCATCTCAGGCCCCCGCCATTCCATTCTTGGAGTTCTCTGCAGACCTTTCTTATCATTAGCTCTTAGGCAGCTGAACCAGCTGGGCAGAAGATAACACTCGGGTTCAAAGTTCCTGCCCTACTTGTGTTTCCATTACACATCCAAGTGGAGGCCAACCCCAAACCAAACACATACCCAGGGACATCAGGGTGGAGTGACTGCCAGGGAGCACCTCCTTTCAACTCCACCCTACTTCATTCCAGTGGAAGAATGGGGTTCTGCTTGGTGACTGCCCACTGGGTGGGCCTCACAGAGGTCAGTCCTCAGTGCTATGCCTGTAGTTCTCCTAACTTTCTATGATCTGCAGAGACTTTGGACAGATGGGGAGGGACTCCTGGATTTGTACTCAGGAATTACTCCTGGTAGTGCTATGGGATATCAGGGATGAACCCAGGTTGGCCACGTGCAAGGCAAGCAAGTGCTTTACCTACTGTACTGCCTCCCAGTCCCTTAATTGGGACACCTACCAGCCCCAGGCAGAGACTATCCCTTGGGCTAATTTATTCCTAGAGGTAATAACAACTGACTCTGGGAATTTCCCTCTCTTTTTTTTAATTTTAATTTTGTTTTCCTATTACACCTTATATAAACGGTATAGTTTACAAAGTTGTTCATGGAGATGTTTTACAGACATTCAATCTTTTTACAGACATCAATTCCACCACTATTGCACCTTCCCACCACTGTTACCTCCAATTTCCCCACCAACCCCTTAAGCCTGACTCATAGAGGCCCACATTAATTTATATGATATTGATTGTTATAATTTGCTATAAGAGTGATCAAAAATGTTTCCTCAGAAGAAAGTTGGTAAAGGTTGTGTATTTCACCATGGAGCTGTTACACTCTTGTATAAGAGATTACTAAGAAGTTATAGGTTAAGCCTCTTTTTATTTTTGCTTTTTTTTTTTTTGGTGGGGGTCACTCCCAGCAATGCTCAGGGGTTTCTCCTGGCTTTGCACTCAGGAATTACTCCTGGTGGTGCTTGGGGACCATATGAGATGCTGGGGATCGAACCCAGGCCGGCATGTGCCGGCTGTGTGCAAGGCAAACGCCCTACCCGCTGGACTATCGCTCTGGCCCACCTTCTGTGTTGATATTTTATTAATCAAGATTCCATGCCCTCTACATTACATCACTTCCAATCTGGTATGCTACTCCCAGTTTATCAGTGTTGTGGCTGCACACTCTAGGGAAGTCTAAAATTTTTAACAAGATGATATAGATGGTATTAAAATTTTGACTGGGTGGCTTTTGGGGTGCATGCGTGACTGCCACAGTTTTCCGAACTGCAGGTAGATAGGGGAAAGGTAGCCCATCTCTGACTCTGTAACAGCCTGGAGATGTCAATTGCAATAACTCACATGTGGGCATACTGGAGTTTTTCTTTTCTTATTTATTTATTTATTTAAAAAAAATTTTTTATTATACCACCGTGAGACATACAATTACAAAGGTGTTCATAATTGGTTCTTGGTAATACAGTATTCCAGCACCCATCCCTCCACCAGTGCCTCATTTCCACCACCAGTATACCCCACCCCCTCCCACCCACCCCCAGGCTGCCTCAATAGCAGGTAGCCCTGTTTCCTCTCTTTCTCTCTCTCTCTCTCTCTCTCTGTCTCTGCATCTCTCTCCCTCTTCTTTTACACATTGTGGCTAGCCCTGCAGATATTTAGATTTTATCACTTAAGTCTCTTTGTGTATATTCAATGGTGAGTTTTAATCTGCCATTACCATTTCCCACATTTCATACTGGAGTTTTTCAACAGATTACTTTCTGTATGAGGCGCATTGAAAGCAATGGAGTCAGGCCAGAAGCATGGCAGTGATTGTGGAGTGTGGAGGCTTTCAGCCGGCTGGGCTCTGTTTGAGCAGATAGTATGCTCATCTACCCCCTCTGAGGTACCTGGATGACTCAGCCTTGGGTGGGGTCTCTGTATTGTGTTGATCTCTCTAGAGATTTATTTATGAGTATCTGGATCATGGCTTATATGGTGCTGGAGACGGTTCATGGGCATGACTGCTGCAGCTTTAGGAAGTGCAGGGAGATAAGTGGAGGTAGCCCATCCCATGCTCTGTGAAAGCCTGGAGATTTCTGTCATAAATCCAGCATACCTGAGTTTTTCAACAGATTAATTCCTGGATGAGGCTAGTCTCAAGCAGTGGAGTCCAGCAGGGAGTATGGTGGTGATTGTGGAATATGAAAATTTTTGGCTTTCTGGGCTCATGGTTTGAACAGGTGCAGGGGCTCAATCACCCTCATCCCCACCAGGGTACCTGAATGACAGTTTTGGGTGAGGTCTATGAGCATCTCTGCATTGTGTTGATGTCTCTCAAGGTTTTATTTATGAGTCTCTGGATCATGGTCAGTGAAGGAGCTTCTTTTTTTTATTAAATATTTTATTATACCATCATGAGATATACAATTACAAGATGTTCATGTTTGAGTTTCGGTTATACAGTGTTCCAGCACCCTTCCCTCCACTCGTGCCCATTTCCCACCACCAATGTCCCCACTTCCCTTTCCCTTCCACTAGCCTGCCTTTATGGCAGGTTCTTTTTTTTTAACATTTTATTATACCACCGTGAGATATACAATTACAACGTTGTTCACGCTTGGGGGTTTTGGTCACAAAGTGTTCCAGCACCCCGCCCTCCACCAGTGCCCCTCAACCACCACCCATATCCCCAATTCCCTCCCCCTCCCACATCCTGCCTAAATGGCAGGTTCTTTATCTCCTCTCTCTCTCTCCCTCTCTCTCTCCTCCTTCTCCCACACATTGTGGGTTGCACTACGCATACTTAGAAGTATGGCAGGTTCTTTATCTCTTTTCTCTCTCTTTCTCTTCTCTCTCTCTCCTTCTCCGCTTCCCTTTCTTACGCATTATGGATTGTAATACATACATTTAGAGGTTATCATGTATATCTTTTTGCCTTTATTTAATGCTCAGTTCTCAGACGGTATCATTTTCAATGATCATCAGCACACTGTTCCCTTCTCTGTCTAACCAGCTTCTGACTCCCACACGTTTGTGGTATACCAGGTTTTGAGATATTGCTTGGGCGCCTGTGTGCCATGGGGATTGGGCTGTGTCCAGCTGTAGAGTCTGGACCAGAGGATGACTGTGGTTGTGTTGCATGAGGTTTTATGACTTCTGGGAGCCTGGCAGAGGACAGGCCAAGGAGCAAAAACCTGTCCCCACTCCAAGATGCCCCATCAGTCTAACTCAGGGTGGGCAGGCAGAGACTCCACCCTGCACCTGAATACCTGGTGTCTGGCTGAGAGCCCCAGCAGCAGTTCTGGGCGGGGCTGTCAGGCCTTTGTGGAGGTAGCTGAGATGGGGGGAGGTGGCCCCAGTCCAGGCTCTCTAAAAACCTGGTTGACGTAGTCGCCGAGTCCCGCAAGCCTGGGCTTGAATTTGGCTTCTCTCTTGGGTTGGACTGTGTTCACTGTGGAGTCCAGACCTTGAGGGATGACTGTGGTTGTGCTGCACGAGGTTTTCTGACTTCTAGGAGCCTGGCAGGGAACAGGCCAAGGAGCAAAACCTGTCCCCATCCCAAGCTGCCCATTAGTCTAGCACAGGGCTGGCAGGCAGAGATTCTGCCCTGTACCTGAATACCTGGTGTCCAGCCAAGAGCCCCCAGTGAAGGAGCTTCTTAACTACAGCTTTTGATCTCCTTCAAGATTTATTTATGGGTTTCTGGAGCATGGATGATAAGTGAGCTTGTATGGCTGAACTGGATGTGGTTTGTAGATGTAGCACCCTCTTACATAACTTTTGGCGATTTAGTTTCTGAGGATGCTTGGTCCTGAGCTGTTGGAGTCTGGCCAAAGGCACAGCAGCAATTTTGGGGTATCAGGAAGCCTGAGGGGTGCCGTTAGGCTGCTCATACACTTGCCTTGCCAGTCCAGGTTGACCTGCTGGTGGCACTGTGCCCCCTGGGTCCCAGTAGCTGTGGCCCCATGGCCCTGGCAGGGATCAGGACCAGAACCCGGGCTGCTGCCTTTTGCAACTTGGGTACTCTCGATGGGCGGAGTCACCAGTCCAGTAGGGCCTGGCCAGGGGGCATATGCCCCATCCTGGGTCTCCAGACAGTTGGTGCTAAGAGAGGTTTTCCTCCATAGAAGGCTTGGGGCAGCACAGGCTGGTTTAGGGAGGAAATGGCAGTGGAGCCGACCCACCACTGGCAAGTTGCTGGGGCCCCACTGTGGGAACTTGGAGTGCCTCTTAAACTCCAGGACCTCAGCATCCATGCTCTGCAGTGGTGCCAAATTGAACCTGAAGAGCTCTGTTCAGATGCCGGTCATCAGCCACTCCACAGTGGATGACGGGCAGGTTTCATTTCGTGGCGCTGTCCCTGAGCCAGAGTACCCATGGGGCACCCACAAGTACGCAGAAACTTTCAGCCCCTCTGGCAGCTCCGGTGCTTGCTGCTTGCCACTTCTATCTTGAATCTTTTTCCTCTCTTCATTTTAAAAAATGTCTGTTTGTTTGTTTGTTTGTTATTGGTTTTTAGCCACACCCAATGGCGATGCTCAGGGATTGCTCCTGTCCCTTCTTTACTCAGGAATCACTCCTGACAGAGCTCAGGGGACCAGATGAGATGCTGAAGGTTTAACCCAGGTTGGCCACATGCAAGGCAAGTACCTTCCATACTGTCTATGGCTCCAGCCCCCTCTCTTTATTTTTAGATGCCTTATTTACTGGGCATCCCAGTGTACAGGAGTGTAGTGCACATTACCTTCCACTTCCAGAGCTGCTGCACCAACCCACCTGTGTCGCACTGTCCTATCCCCTCCCTGCTGTGGTGCTGAGGCGTGACTTCTGGCTCTTCTAGGTCATGTGCTCTGTGAGCAGCATTCTCTCTCTCCCTCCCCTCCATACCTCCCTCTCTCTCTCCCTCCCTCCCTCCTCCATCTCTCTCTCCCTCCCTCCCTCCCCTCCCCCTCTCTCTCTCTCTGTCTCTCTCCCTAACTCTTATCTCTCTCTCTCCAAATTGACCTTTGGAGGCTGGACCTTCAGTATTTCCTCTGCTGGGGGATTATTCCAGAGCTCTGGGCTGGGCCTAGGAGACCACCCTAAGCCTAGTCCTGACTGGACTGATTAAAAACTGACTTCCAGGGGTCAGAGCGGGTAGGGGCGTTGCCTTGCACGTGGCTGACCCAGGTTTGATCCCCAGCATCCCATATGGTCCCCCGAGCACTGCCCCAGGAGTAATTCCTGAGTGCAGAGCCAAGAGTAACCCCTGAGCATTGCCGGGTGTGACCCAAAAAGAAAAAAAAAAAACAACAACAACAAAAAAAACTGACTTCCAGAACAATTAGTTCTGGAGCATGCCTGGCTCAAGTCAGGAGCCTAGTATAATCTTCCCCTAGTAAAATCTTCCCATGACATGAAATCCATCACCTCAAAGCCTGCAAACTGTCATCCAGGTTCCGGTCACTGGCCCTGGCTTGTTGGGGATCCTCACAGCAGTCCTTCACCAGAATCTGAATATCCCCAATTTATTGACAAAACAGACTATGAGAGCCAGGTCTTCCCACTGGCACCCAGCAAAAAGGGGAGAGAGCTCAGGTAGAACTGGGAAAGAATCCCTCTCTCTCTCTCTTCCACCTCTACTCCCGGGTTGAAAATCCCAGCATGACAAATTCCTTTTTCAGGCCATGAGTTGCTGGCACCAGTAATCGGATGGCCTAGAATGATGATGATGGTTCTTACTTTGTCACTCAGTACTGTACCCTTGTTGGGTCATGTTATTTGGGAACTCTGATCGCTCTGCCTCTCATTTCTTACTCTGAAAAATGAGGCCTTTGGGGGCAGATATCTTTCAGAGTAACACTTTGGATTCTTGAAATCTGATGACAAGATCACTAAGATGTATGAAAGTGTTTTTGTTTTGGGGCCACATCTAGCAATGCTCAGGGTTTACTCCTTGCTCTGTGCTCAGGGAGCAACACTTGGTGGGGCTCAGGGGAATCTTATGTCATGCTGGGAATCAAATTGGAGTTGGCCACAGGGAAGCAGGTGCCTCAACCACTGTTCTGTTTCCAGCTCAAGACATTTTGTTTTTTATACCTTATTGTTTTTCCAGTGTCGCTTTGGGTTCCCAAATACCCACAGCATTCATTTCAGTTAACTGATGACTTACTTATGTTTACCCTCATGTAATTTCAGAGAGTCAACACAGAACACGAAGAGGGTAACCTTACAGAAACCCTCTTCAGTGGTTTGGGACTTCAAGAGCAAGTAAGAGAGGATTGCCTCTACTAAGCAAACAATGTGCGACTCAGGAACAAGTATACCTTGAAGGAGGTGTGGGTTCTTCCGACGTCCTCAGCAGGACCGTGGGGCATTGTTGGCGGGACTGAAGTTTCCACGGTGTGTGTATGTGGTGCCAAGCCGATGTTTTATTTTCCTGCTGATGGCCTCCCTTCGCCTGTGCCTCTGTCAGTGGGGAAGTGGATAGGGGGAACCCTCCCTTGCCTGACCTGCCTTTTGCCTGCGGCCTACACCCATCAGTACCTCATGGGAATCCTCACCCTGTCTGGACAACTTTATTGCCAGGCTCAGCAGAGGACAGCACCCTTGTCCCTTAAACCCTGGAATCTGGACATCTCTCCTCGGCTATCTCTCAGGTCAAAAGATGTCATGTTTTTGCATCAGAAGCCAGGGCACAAGCCCAGACCATGCAAGGTGTTGGGTTTGTCCGGCACTGCCCAGGCGAGGCCCCTCTCAGAAAGCTGGGCGTGGAGGCAGGTGGAGTGCTGGGGGTGGCTCTGTGGCTGAAACACCTGCCTTGTGACTGTGAGGAGGTGGCTTTTTGTCCCCCAGCCAACGTGGCACCAAGGCCATGCTGGCATCTCTCTGGGCTGGACCACGCCTGCCAGGTCGCTGGCACTACAAGTAACTTCCGGCCACTCCATGTCTAGGTGTGTGCAAACAGTACCTAAAGGGGTGTGAGGCCTATGAGTACCAGGAGTCCCTGATGAGACACTCACACACATGGGCACCACAGCATTTTCTCCACAGGAGCACCCTCAGCTCAAGGGGGCATGAGCCCCCAGTGGGCCGCAGAACCAAACAGGAGCACCTGGGTCAAGGTCACTGAAACAGCAACTTCTGCAGAGGGAAGGAAAGTGGGATAACAGGAGTTGAGGAATTTTTGCCCCAGTAGGGGCAAGTCCTGCTGCCTCCCTGTGCCTTATTTTTCATTTTGTCCCTGGAGTAATAGGCCTTTTCTGTGCCTACTTGGCTATCAAGCAAAGAAGACCTTCTTCAGGAAATTGATGGACACAAACATAATCCGAGTTGGGGCTGGAGAGCTAGTACAGTGGGCAGGGAACTTGCCTTGCATACAGTCTGTCCACGCTCAATCCCCAGCACCATGTATGGTGCCCTGGGCTTTGCCAGCAGTGATCCTTGAGGGCAGAGCCAGGAGTGCTGGGTCCAGCACTAAGGCGTATGGCCTAAAAAGCAAAACAAAGCAAGAAACTTAGTAAATGAAAGGAAAGACTGCCCACTTTGTGGAGAACATCTTACAGTGGTGAAAATAAGCTCTCTTTAAAAAAGGCCAAAACATTAAAAAGAATGGGCTGATGCGACAGCACAGAGGTCAAGGTACTTGCCTTGCGTGTGGCTTGAGTCCTGGCACTGCATGTGGGCCCCTGAGTCCTACCAGGAGAGATCCCTGAGCACAGAACTAGGGAGGAACCCCTGAGCACTGCTAGCTGTGCCCCCACCCCAAAAACAGAACCACAACAAAAGAAAACTTTTTTCAGTTTGACAGAACTCCTCTTAGGGAGAAAGAAATTGAAACAGGAAATGAATCCCCTCTCCCTCCTTTTGAGCGCCAAGATTTGGAGGAAATGTGCAGTCAATTCCTCTTTTCTTCATGCTAGTTAGTAGAAGGCACAACAAAATTGGTTAGAACAGGACGATCCTGAGTTTTTACATTCCCAGGCTGTCTTTTCCGGTGTAATAACATGTCCTGTGATCATCAACCCTTGTTGCTGCTGACTCAGCATTTCTTCTCTCTGTGTCTGCACACTGGGTCCGAAATGTCATCAGAAAGTGGCGACAGAGTCGGATCAGCAGCCCGTATGGAAAGGCGCATGAAGGAGCAGACCCAGACAGCTGGGAAGGCACCTGAGCCAGCAGCTACCCTTAGGGCGGGGCTGCAATCGCCGGCAGGAAGGGGTGAGCCGACTCAGCTGGGCGAGTCCACCCACGGAGCCTGGAAGCGGAGTTTCCCACGTTCTGATCCCCAGGATGGGCTTTGTCAGGCTGGGGGAGAAAGGCCAGACACTTTTCAGCAGAACCTCAGACAGGCCTCGGGACACTCCCAGGAGTGCAGGATTGGGGTGTTGTCAGGTGAGGGAGCACTTTGCCACTGTCCCACACCCCAGGCTCATCACCCCGCCTCCAGAATTCCTTCTGGCTGTCACATTCTGTCCCCCAATCACCTGACCTGTTCATTTGCTAAAAAGGAATTTGGCTCCGAAAATTGAATTTTAATTTTGTCATTCACATTCTTCTTCCTTCAAAACAAAAAAATTTAGACCATGGTTGGCGTTTAAAAGAAAGAAAGAGGGGCCAGAGCGATAGCCCAGCGGGTAGGGCGTTTGCCTTTGCACGCTGCTGGCCTGTGCCGGCCTGGGTTCTATCCCCAGCATCCCCATGGTCCCCAAGCACCGCCAGGAGTAATTCCTGAGTGCAGAGCCAGGAGAAACCCCTGAGCATTGCCGGGTGTGACCCAAAAAAGCAAAATAAATAAATAAATAAATTAATAAATAAAAAAAGAAAGAGCAGGAGCTGGAGCAAGCCGAAGGACGTTTGCGTTGCATGGGCCGACCTGGGTTCAATCCTCGGCATCCCATGTGGTCCTCTGCCAGGAGTAAGTCCTGAGGGCAGAGCCAGGTGTGACTCTGAGCATTGCCAGGTGTGACCCCCCTGAAGAAAATGAAAAAAAAAAGGTGGCAGGAGTAAATTGAAAAAAAAAAGAACAACAGAAAGGCGGTGGGGCAGGGGCAGTGATAGTACAGTGGGTAGGGTGTTTGCCTTGCACTCTATTGACCTACATTTGGTCCCAGACCTCCCATAGGGGCCCCGGAGCCTGCCAGGAATGATCCCTGAGCACAGAGCTAGGAGAAACCCATGAGAAACCTCCTCTCCAAGTATGCACCCCCAAAAAAAAAAAAGAGAGACTGGAGAGGTAGTAGAGCACGTAAGCCTCTTGCCTTGCATACGGCTGACCCTGATTTGATTCCTGGTGCCCCATATGGTTCCCTGAACTTCAGGAGTGATTCCTGAGTGCAGAGCCAGGAGTAACCCTGAGTATCACCAGGTGTGGCCAAGACAAAAACAAAACAGCAGAAAAAGAACTCATCCTGCTTTTATCCTGGCAGAGGGAAATGAAGAGTGTCTGAATTCAGTACACAGGGGTGGAGGTAGCCTTGCACTTAGCCAAGCCCAATTTGATCCTCTGCACCTCATGTAGTCTCTGAGCACCTCCCAGGAATTATCCCTAGGCGCAGAGCCAGGAGTAGCCTTTGAGCACTGCTGGGTGTGACCAAATCCCCCAAATAATTCAGCACACTGTTTAGAGACCCCTCAGAAAGCAGAAAACAGGACCTTCTCCCAGGGGGTTATCAGGAGGCTGGGTCTTGAGTAGAAAAACCTACGCGCACTTCTATGAATAGCTCCCTTATATCCTGTGTACTTGTGACTCTTCCACAATGACACCGTAGGAAGGGCTTTGCCTGTTCTCTTCACATCATTTACTTTCGACTGTTACTACTTGAAAACCATCATCACAGTAGGGCCAAGCATTCATTTAGAGGAGAGGCGTGCTTGGAGACACATGTGAGGAACTGGAACTTATGTGGGCTCCAGCTTCTGGGGAGGTGGAGCTCACAGGAGAAGGCACGTGCTGCTGTTGGAGGAGCACTGGGCTCCCCACAGAAAAGATTACAGAGTCACTCACACAGAAAGGCAGAGCTGTCACCTCTGAGAGAGGCCCTGCAGCCGGCAGGAGCCTCGCTGAGGAGCAGATCTGCGCCGTGCTGGCGTGGCTCCCGTTCGGATACCCCGCTCAGTCCTGTGCTCAGGAGGGAGAGACCATCCGCTTTTCTTCTCCAGCAGTGACAGCTGCCCTCCATCACTGGGCAGTGTGTGTTGGTGGCATTCCTTCTCTCTGCCACCTGGCGGATTTGACTTAAAACTGCAGCCGTGATGTAGTTAGGCCTGGAGGCTGGTGTTTTAGGTCTGAGCTCATTTGAATTTTTCCCCCTTGGTTTCGGGACCACACCCAGCAGCACTCAGGGCTTACTCCTGTCTCTGCACTCAGGAATCACTCCTGGCAGTGCCTGTGGGACCATATATGGGATGTCGGGGATCAAACCCTGGTTGGCTGCATGCATGGCAACACCCCATCCACTCCTGGCCCCCTCATTTGAATCTTTTTAAATGATTAACAGACACTGTTAACAAGCATTCCTGAACCCTGTCATAGGTTCTTAATAAAAATCCCCAGGCCTCTCTCAGACCTCTTTAGTACGTGTGCTGCTGAAGCAAGCACTTTTAGAAAGTATTCTTCTTAAGTAATTTTTGTCATGGGGCCACACCCTGGAGTATGGGGGGTTGGCCAGTGAAGGTCAGGAGGACTCCAGGAATTGAACCCAGGGCTTCTCACTTACTACTCATTGGCTGTGCTGCTTGAATATCTCCCAGCTCTGGATTAATTTCTGTTTTGTTCTGTTTTTTGGGCCACAAAAGGTTACTTTTAGTTCTGCACTCAAGAATTACTTCTGACAGTGCACCAGGGACCATATGGGATACCAGGGATCGAACCCAGATTGGCCATAAGCAAGGCAAGTGCTCTACCTGCTGTACTCTCTCTGCAGTCCCTAAAATATTTTTTATTTGGACCCGTTTCTAAGCAGACATAGAATGGTTGTATTTTGGGGCAAGGAGTTTGCTGTAATTCTTTATTTTTTTATTAGTATTTTTTTAGGGGAAGGGTTTTTGGGTCACACCTGACGATCCTCAGGGCTTACTCCTGACTCTGCACTCGGGAATTACTCCTGGCAGGGTTCAGGGGACTATGTGGGATGCCAGGGATTGAACCTGTCAGCTACATGCAAGGCAAATGTCCTACCCACTGTTTTTTTTTTTTTTTTTTTTTTGTGGTCACACCGCAATGCTCAGGGGTTTCTCCTGGCTCTGCACTCAGGATCACTCCTGGAGGTGCTCGGGGACCATATGGGATGCCGGGGATCGAACTCGGGCGGCATGGGCCAGCGCGTCAAGGCAAATGCCCTACCCACTGGGCTATCGCTCCGCCCACTGTTTTTTTTTTCCCCAGAAAAAGTACACTCAGAGAAAGTAGGAAGACTGTCACAGTACACAACCTTATATCCCTATAGTGGGTATGTGGGTATGTAGGGTGGGGGTGGGGGTTGTCTTAGACTATTAACTTTGAACTTATTTATTCTGTATCATGCTTGTCCCATCCCTCTGATCATCCTTATTTATTTATTCATTTACCTATTTACCTATTTATTTATTTATTTATTTATTTATTTACTTATTTACTTATTTGCTAGTTTTGGGTCACACCCAGCCATGCTCAGAGGTTTCTCCTGGCTCTGTACTCAGGAATTACTCCTGGCGGTACTCGGGGACCATATAGGATACCGAGGATTGAACCTAGGTCAGCCACATGCAAGGCAAACACTCCCCGCTGTAGTATTGCTCCAGCCCCATCCTTACTTTTTTAAGTGAATTTTAACTTAATTTGGAAACACCAACACACTTCCTCCTCAACGTTCTTCACTAATGAAAGTTCAAAACTTGCTTTACTTTCCTCAGAGACTCGGATTTATGTACAGAGGAACACAGAGTGCCTCAGCGTCCATCGTACTGCCTGCGTCCTGCCCCACTTTAAAGTCATACAGAAAGCAGAACATTGCCTCACCCCATTCCCCATCCCCACCCTGATAAGTCCCCTTCCACTGCACAGAGGTAACTACTGTTCTGGTCTAGTCCACCCTGGACTGATGGATGCGATGTCTGGTTTAGAATCTCACAGAAACAAAATTGGACAGTGTGAACTCAAACTCCTGGTGAGGTTTCCTTGCCTCAGTATGATGCTGTGGCACCAAAAATGAACAATCTTGTTCCACAATGTGATATTTCCCTTCAAATGGAGTCTTCTCCCGTATTCCCAATAAGTTCTTTCCTGTTGTTTCTCTGTTTGGGGGCCTAACTCAGTAGTGCTCAGGACTTACTCCTGACTTTCTGTTCAGGGATTAAACTTGCTGGTTCATGGGGCACCATATAGGATGCCAGGGCTCGAACCCTGGCCAGCTGCATGCAGGGCAAATGCTTTACCTGATGTACTATTTATGTTGTTGTTTGTTTGATAATAGCAATGAGTTTGTTCTACCGCTAATCTACAGGTGCTCTATAAGTATTCTTCAGAGCAGGGGAAAGGAAAAGAAGCAAGTTACAGAAGGACACGGATCATCTATATGTCAGTTTTTTTTTTAAGAAATATGGTCATGTCCCTGCTTATATCATTTTTTAAGTCATAGGATGGATCTCTATGCTTTATTTAGAGGTGACTACAACAGTATGCCACCCACGGCAAGCCTGGCAAGCTGCTCGTGAGTATTTTTTTTATTTTATTTTTATTTTATTTTATTTTTTTTTTGCTTTTTTGGGTCACACCCGGCGATGCTCAGGGGTTACTCCTGGCTCTGCACTCAGGAATTACTCCTGGCGGGGCTCGGGGGACACCGGGATCGACACCAGGCCTGGGCCGGCCGCGTGGCAAACGCCCTACCCGCTGGGCTATCGCTCCGGCCCTCGTGTAGTATTTTATATGCCAAATACCGGTAACATTTATGCATTCCCTTGACCTAATATAATGGTTTGAGGCTCTTTATGTTCCTGGAGCAAGCGGATGCCTTTGGATTCTACTAGCATGAATCAGGACATATGGAGATATTACTGGTACCTGCTCTAGCGAATAGATGATTAACGGGAAGATAGTGATAGTGATAGGATGGATCCCATTTTCTCTGTGACAAGACGGTGGCAGTTTCTCCTGAGTTGTGGAATCAGACAGAAAGCCTCGTTCTGGAATTTTTTGAGTACCAGAGATCAACCCAGGCCTCATCCACGAAAGTTTTTAAATTTTTACATTTTTGATTTTTTTGGGGGGCAGGGTCATACCCTGCAATGCTCAGGGGTTATTCCTGACTCTGCACTAAGGAATTACTCCTGGCAGTGCACAGGGGACCATATGGGATGCCGGGGGGGGGGGGGGGTAGAACCCTGGTCTGTGTGCAAGGCAAACGCCCTCCCCACTGTGCTATCACGTTGGCCCAATCCAGGCAAGTTTTGTGTCTCCTGAGCCACCCTGCTGGGCCTAGTGCACCATGCTCATGAGTTTTCATTTGATTTCCCTTTTCTTTCACATTTTCACTAGCATGTTGCTTTTGAAAGACATCCTTGCTGTTAACTATATAAGTTCTTTTACTTGCTGTGCCAATTTGCTCATAACCTTCCTTTCTTTTCCAGTACTAAATATACTTTCTAGGGGGGGGGGGGGTAGCCGGGCGGGGGAGGGGCTTGCCCCGCGCGGGGCGGGGCTGGCCGGGCGTGGGGGATCCCCGCCCCCCTAAGGCCCCCGAGCCCGCCGGAGTAATTCTGAGTGTAGAGCCAGGGGTGCCCCCGGGCATCGCAGGGAGAGACCAAAAAAAAAAAAAAAAATATATATATATATATATATATATATATATATATATATATTTTTTAAAAAATTTTTTCTTTGTTACATTTTATTTATTTATTTATTTGTTTGTTTGTTCATTTATTTACTTGCTTACTTATGTATGTATGTATGTATTTATTTATTTATTACTCTTTGGGTCACACCCAGCGAAGTTCCTGGCTCTTCACTTAGGAATTACTCCTTGCAGTGCTCAGGGTATCATATGGGATGCTGGGATCCCAGATCCCAGCATCCCAACCTGGGTTGGCTGTGTGCAAGGCAAATGCCTTACCCGCTATGCTATCACTCCAGCTCCTGCTTTATTACATTTTAATTTGAAGAAAAAAAATTGGTGGGAGCAGATAGTACTATAAGGCTCTTATCTTGCATACTTCAGTCCTTGGGTCAGAAGTGGTCCCTAAGCACAGAGCCAGAAGTAAGCCCTGAGCACAGCTGGGTGTGGCCTAAACCTTCACCTGTCCTCCCACACCTTTTTTTTTCATGCTGGTATAGAACCCAGGGTCTAGAACGAACAAGGCAAATGCGCCCCACCCCCTCCCCATCATGTTTCTGTCGTCCACCCCATCTGTCCTCATCACATTCTTGCCTTTGCTCCCTTCCTCTGGTATGCTCAGCTCTGTTGTCTACAGCCCAAGGGCCTAATTATGTCTCACCAAAACTCATTCCCTCTCTTTTTCTTCTTTATTTCTCCATTGTGAGTGAGATTATCCGGCATCTATCCTTCTCCCTCTGACTTATTTCGCTTCATGTGACCTCCTCTAGTTCCATTCAATTTGCAGTCAAAAGGCAGGATTTTATCTTATATCTGAATAATATTCCTCTGTGTAGCTAGACCACATGAATCTTCCCTTTCTTTGCCTTTTTGATTCTTCCTTTTTGTAAATTTTCTCAGCTAACACTTAGAGACTGAAACAGAATTAAAGAACAGAAGAAGTAGCACAGCGTGCCTTGTACGAGGCCCACCCCAGTTCAATGCCTGGCACTGCACATGGTCCTCCAAGGATCACCAAGAGGGATCCCTGAGCACAGAGCCAGACATAAGTCCTGAGCACCTCTGGGTGTAGTCCAACACCCCTGCAAAATAAATAAAATGAAATTCAGCTTGTATAGTATTTAAAGTACTTGAAAGAGAACAGTTTGGCATGCTGTTTTAATTAATGATATATGGTGATTATATGCACATAAGAAATTGGAAGAATTTGGGACAAAGATGATTCATAAATGCCATTCTTCTATAATTAAGTTAATTAGGGGTGATACTCTTCCATGTGAGCATTATTCACAATATCCAGAGGTGGAAAGAGCCTAAGTGTCCATCATCAGTATGAGTAAGCAAACATGACCTCTACATGTGTATTAATGGAATATTAAGTGTATGTATGTGTAAAATGGACTATTATTCACCCACAAAAAGGAATGAAATTCTGGTACATGCTACAAGGTATTGAAGCTTGTAAATATGTTAAGTGAAATAAGTCATATACTTATAGAATGGTTGCCAAGGGGAAGAATTAGAAGTAGGTGATGGTCTTCTTTGACAGTCTTCTCCTGGACTTTGTTCCTGCTGGAGCTTCTCTTTGAGGTTCCAGCCTTCTCTAAGTCTGTTCTCTGCCTGCTAAAGGTATTAACTGGTCTTAGTTCCTGTGCTCAGAAGGTGGGTCTTGACAGCCTTAGGGTTAGTGGCAGAGTAACTTCTTCTATTCCCATCTCTTGGTTTTATTTTCTAAGAACTCATTGTCATGGGTGGGATGTGGGGGTCCTTCTATCTGCCTGCCTGCTTCACCAGTTAGGCTACATGCAAAGCAAGAGTATTACCCCTAGATTATTGCTCCTGCTCTAGATGGACAAATCTTGTGTGATTCCACCGACGTTTGGTATCTGAAATAGATTCAGAGAGACAAAAAGCAGGATAGAAGTTACCAGGTCTGACCAAGAGGGACAGCAAGTTACAGCTTTTATAATTTACGCTCTGCAAGTTATACTTTGTTTGGGGTGACCAAAAGAGTTTGGAAAAAATGGTGGTAAAGGTTATATAGTATTGTGATCAGACTTAATTCCATTGAATTGTACCCTTATAAGGGGGTCCAAATGGTAATTTATGTATTTTACCACAATTAAAAACATATATTAAAAAGGCTTATATACAATTCTTTTGTGATTAGAATAGAGTTGCTAATTTAATGGGGTGCAAATTTTTCATCAGGCATCCTAAAAATGTAACATTCAGTTGTTACATTTGATCATTCTCAGGTTTTATAAGAAGAGTCATCATGGAGGTGCATGTTTAGGAATGCATGATTATAAAGCTATTGTAGTCAGTCAAAACAGCCTGGTACTGGAATAAGATAGACTCTGCCTAATGGGTTAGAACCAAGTGCCCCCAAGCAAATCCCCATGTCTATGGTTAACTAATTTTCTACAGAGTAGCTAGGTACAGGAAGTGAAATAAAGATAACCTCTTCAACAAATGGAATTGGGAAAACTGGGTAAGCACATGTAAAAAAAAACAAAAACAATAACAAAAAAATGAAGATGGATCCATATCTCACATCTTACAAAAAAGTCAATCCAATGCCCGAACACAGAAGACTGGCTAAAGAAACTGTGGTGCATCTACACAATGGAATACTATGCAACTGTCAGAAAAGAGCGAAGCCACTAAATTTACATGTAAATGGATGGACATGGAGAGTATCATGCTGAGTGAAATTAGTCAGAAGGTAAAGGACAGATATAGAATGACTGCATTCATTAGTGATATATAAATATATACTAGTGATCTACTAATTATGGGAAATGTTAAGCAGTCTAGAACTAAACATTGAATGCACACAAAGGGATTTACATGATAATCCCTAAATGTCTGTAGGGCAAGTCACAATATGTAAAAGAGAGAGAGAGAGAGAGAGAGAGAGAGAGAGAGAAGAAAAGGAATAGTACCTGCTATAGAGGCAGGCTGGAGGAAGGGGGAGAGAATTTGGGAACATTGGTGGTGGGAATAGGGCACTGGTGGAGGGATGGGTGCTGGAAAAATGTATGACTGAAACCCAATCATGAACATCTTTGTAATTGTATATCGCATGGTACTATATTAAATTTTTTTTTAAAAAAGTCAATCCAAAGTGAAAGACCTTGAGATCAGAACAGAAACTATTAAACAGATCAGGTAAATATCAGCGGAACACTTCAAGATTTGGACCTCATCAGTGTTTTCAATGATCTGACTTCATTGGCAAAGTCAACAGAAACAAAATAAACAAATGGGGCTTAATCTGATTAATTTTTTCCTGTATGACTAAAGAAACAGGCAGTTTAGCTAAAAAAAAAAATCAAATAGGAGGAAATATTCACACTCAAGGCATTAGATAAAAGATTAGTATCCAAGATACACAAAATACTTTCAAAGATCAACAAAAGAAATCCAACAAACCCTATCAAAAAGGGGGAGAGGAAGTGAACAGACACTTAACTTGAATACAGATGAATGGCCAATAGACACATGAAAAAATGTGAGCACATAACTACATTATCAGGGACACCTAAATCAAGCACTTCTCTCTCCCCCCCCCAGCCCGGCCCCCCCGGGGCGCCCCCGGCCGCGGGGCACGTTCCTATTTAGGTGAGTAGAGTGAGGCAAGGGCCGGGGGGGAGCTGGCAAGCCGGTGTTGTATTTGTATACACAAACCAAAATAAGGCCATCCGAAGGGTTGTGGTTTTTATGTTCCGGAGGAAGCAGATGCCCGGGCTCTACTAGCGTGAGACAGGACATAGGAGATGTTCCGGGGGCCCGCGCGGCAAATCCATGAACAACGGGGAAGACAGTGGATACAGTGATACCTAAATCAAGACAACAGTGCGATATCATCTCACACCAATAAGAATGGCATACATGGGAAAAACAAAACTGGGAACCATCTGTTGGCAGGGATGTGTGAAGAAGGACTTGTCATTCACTGCTTGATGGGAATTTGTGGGATTCTGTAGAAAAGTCAGAGGATCTGGAGCAATAGTAAAGTGGGTAGTATTATTGCCTTGCATGCCCCTGACCAGGTTTGATCCCTGTCATCTCATATGGTTCCCTGAGCCCCACTGGTTCTACATTCCTGAATGTAGAACCAGGAATAACACCTGAGCATCCCTGGTGTGGCCTAAAAAAGAAAAAAAGATCCCTGTTAAGGGGCCAGAGAGATAGTGCAGTGAGTAATTCTTTGTATGTGCCTTATATGTGTTGGGACCAGGTTCAACCCCTGGCACTCTGCACATTGTCTCCTGAGCCTTGGCAGATGTGATCCCCGAGCATATAGCCAAGAGTAAGGTCTGTGGCCTTACAGGATGTGGCCCCCAACAAAGTTAAGTAAACAGGGGTTAAGCTGGAACTTTGGTTCCACAGGCCCTAACAGGGGAAGGAGGCCACAGGAGGAGAAGCCTGCACTCCTGAATTCTAGAACCATCTGCAGTGAGAGAAGGGGTTCAGAACCACTGTGCTTCCTGAGTCTGCTTGTCTGCACCTCGGTGTGACAGGTGCAGCTTTGGTGGCTCAGGGCAGTCAAGGGTGAATGATGCCGTCCAAGCCCCAGTCTGGGGGGTCCTGATGAGGACAGGCCTGACCAGCACCTCTGACTCACATTCCACATGAGGACTCCCCAGTTTCGGTAGGTATGGCCCAGTCTCCAGGTGGAACTCAGAGAGAACAGGTCTCCAGGGTCAGGGGACCGGAGAGACAGTACAGCAGTAAGGCGCTGGTCTCGCATGCCAGCTGGCCTCATTCTAATCCTGGGCACTACATATGGTCCCCTGAGCACCACTGGGAGGCCCCTCCTAAGCACAGAGCCAGGGATAGTCCCTGAGCACTGCTGGGTGTCAACAATAAGATTAAATAAAGAGAAAAGACGTGGTTGGTGCTTTCTCTTGGTATTGGCTTTGGCGGACTCATGGGGGACAAGCAGGCAGGTGGCAGCTGTCATGGAAGGTGTTTACGGAATGTCCCCAACTATGCAGGTCATGTGGCAGAGAGAACAAGACTGGTTTCCTTGGGTCAGGTTCCACCACGAACCAGTTCTGTGACCTTAAAGCAGGTCATGCGTTTTCTGGAACTTCCTGTTTTTCTAGTCTCAGAGGAGATGGTTCTCTAGGTCAGTTTTGTGGGGACTGAGAAGGCTGGAGGCACCCTGGTCTGCTCGGCTTCTTCTTGGGTACCGTCTGCTCGCCTGTTTTTACCATTTCTGGCCACTGAGACAGTGAGGAGGGTCTCCAGCTTGACCAGCTGAGAGGAGGCGAATCTGAGTCTGCCAGCCACAGGCTGCCCAGAATGTGCTGGGCCTTGGTGTCCCGTGGGATGGCGGCTTTTACAGTCGCAGACTGGGCTTTCCAGTGCTGTGTAACTCATTCGCTACACCAGTTCTGGGACTCATGTTTTATGCTACAATGTTGGGAAGGGTTGGTCTCTCTCCACTCCCTTTAAATTGTCGTGAAAAAAAAAAATGTAGTGAAATAGGGGCCAGAGCAATAGCACAATGGGGAGGGTGTTTACCTTGCATGTGGCTAATCAGGATTCGATCCCCAGCATTCTATATGGTCCCCTGAGCAGCACAGCCAGGAGTAAATCCTGAGTGCAGAGCCAGGAGTAACCCCTGAGCATTGCCGGGTGTGACCCAAAAAAGCAAAACAAAAAAATTGTAGTGAAATATTGTATAACATCAAAATCACTGTTTGAATCATATATATAAATATATTTATATATATATATATTTTTTTTTTTTTGCGAGGGGGAGATAGGACACACAGTGGTACTCAGGGGTTACTCAGCTCTGTGCTTAGGACTCGCTCTTGGCAGTGCTCATAGGGTCATGTCTTGCCGTGATTGAACCAGGCCTCCTGCATGTAAAGTCTATGCTCAGCCTTTGAGCTCTGGTCTTGAGCTTTCTCTCTAACCTTGGCTTCTCTGACTGGCCCGTTTCCAGTGTTGTGTGCTAACAGCAGAATAGTCTCAGCATCCCAAAGGAAGCCTCAGACTCTTATGTCACCTTTTCCCTTTTCCTTCTCCCTCCTGGGATGCACTGGTCTTCTTTTTGCTTTTGCATGTCCTTTTCTGCACACTTCATAGCAGTGGAATCAGCCATCATGCATCTATTTGCACGTGACTACTTTCACTTAGCATAATGTTTGCGAGGCTCAGGCAAAGTCTAGTTCATCTCAGTGCTATTCTTATGCATGCCAACTAATGTTTCACCCATTGGTTTTACTTCTCTCTGGTTACCATGACTCTTTGGAAGGATACTGGACTTGTTTTCTCCCTTGCTAGCTGTGACTAGTGCTCTCATGAGCATCTGCAGACTTGGGTTTGTATGATTTGGAGTTTCCTTTTCCCAGCGACTAAAGCTCTTGGCTCTCTCTCTTTATGCTCATTGGTCATTTGCATATCTATTAAAATCTTTACCCATGGGGCCAGAGTGATAATGGGTAAAGATTTAATGGACCTGGGTAAAGTACTTGCTTTGCACACTGTCAACCCTAATTGGATTCCAGGGAACCAGATATAGTCCCCTGGGGCACCACCAGGGTTCTCAGAACCCAGAGTAGTTCCTGAGCACTGCTGGGTGTATCCCATCCCCAATAAATTAAATTACTCTTTTTTTTCATGCAATTGATTATTTCTCATTGTTGAATTGCTGCCCTTCGAGGTGTTGCAGGTGTGGCTGCAGTGCCTGGCTGCATGGGCAGGTGGCAGACAGGACACAGGCTTGTCTACACCCAGGGCTCTGCCCCATGGGTCCTGGATGGTTGATGGTCTGACATAGAAAAGACTGGGCCCCCTGGGGATGAACCCAGAGCCACGGCAGAGCCTGGCAAGCTACCCATGGTGTATTTGATATGCCCAAAACAGTAACAATAATGGACCTCATTCCCAATGAATGGAGACATTACTGGTGCCCACTCGAGCAAATTGATGAACAACGGGAAGACAAGTGACAAGACAAGTTGAATTAACAGAGTTCTTTAAAAAAAAACTTTTTTTTTGAGGGGGCCACAAAGGCAGTGCTCAGGAATCACTCCTGCAGGGTCGGGGACTGTTCTGTTTCTTCTGCCCTATTTCAGGAGTTGTTTTTAAATTGCTATAGTTGGGGGCGGAGCAATGGCACAGTGGGGAGGGCATTTGCCTTGCACACGGCTGACCCAAGTTCAATCCCCAGCATCCCATATGGTCCCCCAAACACTACCAGGAGTAATTCCTGAGTGAAGAGCCAGGCGTAACCCCGAGCATCTCTGGGTGTGAACAATTAAAAAAAAGAAAAAAAATGCTATAGTTTAGGTAGGGGTTATGTCAGTGCTAGCGTATAATGATTTTTATGGTAGCACATATGGTTCCTGAGCACCACCAGGGGTCAGTCCTGAGCACAGAGTCAGGAGTAGTCCCTGGAGGCCCAGGGAGGCCTCTAGGCCCCCAACTAAAACAATTTTAATTAATGATTATGGCTTCTGATCCATATGATAATTGATTTTAATAAAACTAGAAGTTGCTGTATTTTTTGGATGGGGGTTGGCTACACGCAGCAATGCCTAAAGTGTGCTCCTGGCTCTGCGTTCAAGTAATCACTCCTGGCCATATGGGGAGTTAGGGATTGAATCTGCATTGGCCATGTGCAAGGCAAGCACCCTACCTGCTATACTGTTGCTCTGGCCCTCCTTAATTTGTATGTAGTATCAAAAATATGCTATGCATAGTCACCTAATCTAAAATTGTAATATCTCAGGGAGCCAGAGCGATAGCACAGCGGGTAGTGCATTTGCCTTTCATGCAGCCATCCCAGGTTCGATCCCTGGCATCCCATATGGTCCCCTGAGCACCGCCAGGAGTAATTCCTGAGTGCAGGACTAGGAGTAACCTCTGAGCATCGCCTGGTGTAATCTCTCTCTCTCTCTCTCTCTCTCTCTCTCTCTCTCTCTCTCATAGCCCTGGTTTGCATATGTGGGGGGGGGCGCCGGAGTTTATGTTTTGGGGGTGCTTTTTCTTGCCTCTTCAAAGGTGAGTTGCCACACCACAACCGTGTGCAGCTTCCCTCCACCTCGCCCGCTGGCACCTCTGTAGCCTCTGGCCACTTCCTTCTGCTGTCCAAATCCACAGGCTGAGTTTTTGGACTGTTTCTCAGTCTGTTCTCCTGCTTTGTTTTCAGTATCTCACCCATCCCTGAGGTTGTCTGGTACTTTTTTTTCTTTGTGACTATTTTGCCTCATGTGCCCCCTTCTAGCTCCATCCATGTTGTGGCAAATGGCAAATCCCTCTTTGCTCTCAGCTGAGCAGTGATGTCCTGTGGCACACAGATAACGCACCGTGTTGAGCCACGGTCTATCACCGGGCTTGTGGGTGGCTGCCAGATTGTTGGGGAGCTTCTGGGGTCCCCAACAGTATCAGGACAGAAGTTCTCTTCTACCTCCAGGGCCGCAGGGGATCGGATGAAAACTCACAAGTCTGGTGTAGTTCCAGAAAGGCTTTTAATAGTACAAAAAGTTCTAGCATTGCAATCCAATATAATGGAAGAACTCTAGCTCTGGTCAGAACTTAGACCATACATGAGAGCCCAAGTCTCCTACCAAAGAGGATCCCCCAGAGAGTCCCACCAAAGTGGATCCCACCAGAGAGGAGTCCTACCAAAGAGAGGATCCCACCAGAGAGGAGTTCCACCAAAGAGGAGAGAGTACCTCAAATCAGTCCCCTTATATACACAAAAGTAATGTGTTTATGTGTTTCGTTGTGGAGTAAAGTAATGTGTTTTGATGCCAAGGCATCGAAAATCAGATGGGCTGGACATATAATGCGATTTGGAGATGACTGCTAGACTAGAGCTGTTACTGACTGGATCCCATGGGATGTCAAAAGATCACGTGGCTGCCCACCTACAAGATGGTTCAGACTTCATCAAGACCCTGAAGGAACAGTTTGAGGCTCTTCGTATTTCTGAAGCAACCAGATGCCATTGGGCTACATTGGCACATGATAGGGTCAAATGGAAATGTTACTGGCACCTGCTTGAGCAAATTGATGAATAACGGAATTCAAGTGATCAAGTGATAAATGTGTTTATTACTTTTGACAGGATACTCAGGGAGGGTCCTGTCAACAAAGAACCCTAAACAGCTTCTAGAAGTAGAAGAGTGTAGAAGGGTGCCACACCCTACTACAGGTCTAAACAAATGATTATGCCAAGGACTAATCCCTTCTTCTGAGATGATCTCTTACATAAAAACAGGGAGAGAGGGGGCTGGTATAAAGTAATACATCTTAATTTATGGACTTCATGTAATCTAGATGGTACCCACAAGGTCCTTCTTATTTATTATCTTTACCAGGATAATTCTGAGTATCTTGTTCTCTGCATACTGAAAGGGTCACATTTACCTGCTTGAGGGCAAATTAGTATGATCCTTCCTATAATCTTAAACGATAGTCTCAAAAGTAGCCAGGGTGGTAGTCTCCTGGTAAATTCTAACTGTCCACGCTGGGTGCAGTGGGTATAAAGAGGAGCTGTGCCCAATCTAGATAACATAGAAGTCTTAGCAGATATATAATAATAAGTCAGAAGTTACTCATTCAGAGTCGAGGTGATTTCTATAACTGCCACACCCTCCATCAGTGTTAATGTAGAAAGAGATCTCATTAGCATGAACCCTGCCTTAAGAACATGTAAATAGATTAAACTATGAGTGGATAAAACAGAAAAGCTCCCAGGCTAGTTAGACCTGTCATCTAACCCCCAGATCTTTGCTGATAAAGTAGAACATATATGGAGCTGGAGTGGTAGTACAGCGGGAGTGTTTGCCTTGCATATGACTGACCTAACTTTGATCACCAGCATTCCATCTGGTCTCTCAAACCCTGCCAGGAGTAATTCCTGAGTGCAGAGCCAGGTATAATCCCTGAGTATCGCCAGTATGCACCCCAAAAGCCAATAAACAAATGTAACAAAATGAAATAAAAGTGGGACGTACAGCATCGTTATGTAAAGTTAGGTAATTTAATCCTTATTGTTTCCCTTTGGCCAAGTGCAGAGTGCTTATGTGATGCTGAGTTTCTCTGGGCTGCTTTTTGGACCTTTTCAAGATGTGCTGCTTAATGTTATTATCAGTATTGGTGGTCTCCAATTCCTCTTACTCCTGAGAAAGACACTAAAAAGTCTCCTGACGGCCCAGAAGGATCTGAAAACTATTTGCATCTATTGACCTCGAGAATTCAGGGCCAAAGAAACATTTTCTTGCCCAGAGCCTTTGAATATTTATTTCATTTTCTTCTGGTGAGGTGAGATTGTGTGGCGCCACTGCCGGTGCCGGGCTTATTCCTGGCTCTGTTCTCGGGGCTTGCTCCTGGAGAGGCTTGGGTGCTGGGGCTCAAATTGGTTTTGGCCACATGCAAGGCAAGTACCCAACCTGCTGCACTATCTCTCCACCCTCTTTGGGGTACTTATGACATCTACGATAAACGCAGAGGGGTGACAGGCAGCTGGAGAGGAGAGACTCTGTCTGTCCTATCAGGTGGCAAGGCTGGGCCTCATAATTCCCCTGATGTAGTCACAGGCCAGACACCCCCAGTCCTTTGGAGGTGGTCCACAGAACAGAACAGACAAGGAGGCCCTGGTGGCAATGAGGGGCTCGGTTTCTGTGCTCCCCTTCTCATCCTTCCCAAGTTCTGTCCACCTTCCCTCCAGATCTTGAGATTCACCACCATAGCTCTTGCTTCCATACTTTCCCTTTTGAGCTTGAGTTCCCAGTTGAGGTGGCACAGATCCAGAGTAAGGGTCCCAGAGGGCCAGTACTTGGTAGCAGGGCTCCCTCTCTCCCTCTTATCTCCCCATTCAGGGTTCTAGTTTCTCTGGGCAGCCAGATCAGAACTGACATCCCGGCTGGTGTGTCTTGTGGAAGAGAACTCTCTGGGAATTAAAGGTGACTTTTCTTTTTTTTTCTCTCCTCCCCCTTTTTTGGGCCACACCCAGTGATGCTCAGGGGTTGCTCCTGGCTCTGCACTCAGGGATTACTCCTGGCAGTGTGCTGGGGACCATATGGGATGCTGGGGATCGAACCTAGGTCGGCTGCATGCAAGGCAAACACCCTACCCGCTGGACTATCGCTCTGACCCCAAAGGTGATTTTTCAAGAATCATAGATTTTCATGATTATCGGAGCATCAGGATGACTTGAAGGTGCAGAGGCTAAAAGACATCACTGTGAAGTCTGAAGAAGCCCAGGCTTTGCCGGGAGCTCTCCAGGGTGCTGGACGTTTGCCTGGATCCTGAGACAGGAGCAAGCATTCCCCACTGGCATCCAGTATCTCTGTGTAAATTGAACACTGACCTCTGCAGCCCGAGTCTGCTTGTCTAGAAACTATCTTTGAAACATCTTCTCCTCAGCTGCTGAGTCAGGCCACGGTGCCTTGGCCTTCCAGCCTCGAATGGGCAAAATGCACTGCTTGGGGCTCGTGGGAGGAACTGATGGTGAGACTAGGTTGGGGAGCAGCGTGCTAGTCTGCATTTTAGGTCAGTGCCCATGTTTAGCCTCTGTGACTGGTCTGTGACCCACACGGTGCAGCTAGGCCCTAGCGATGCAGCAGGCCCTAGCTCATGCTCCCTACTTTCCACCTCTCTCTTTACTGTGAGTGGTTGGGTTTGAAAACACAAGACCAATCTGGGATGTCATCCTGCTGAGAAGGAGTTCAGAAAAGGTCCATGGCATGGGGTGGCGTCTCTTATGTTTCTGCATCAGGGACCTCATCACCACATTCTTTGCCTCTGGTCCCACCAGATTTGACTGGCCTCAAGAAGACCCCCTCCTCCCAGTAGCCAGCGAGGCCATCTCTTCTCTTTGGGACCCCCTTCCCTTTCCCTCAGGACACTTCTCATTCTTTATTACTTGGGGGCCGCATCTGGCAATGCTCATAGGCTCTTTCTGGCTCTGTACTTAGAAGTGACCCCTGGCGGTGCTGAGGGGACTGTATGTGGTACTGGGGATTCAAACCAGGGTAGGCCCATGCAAGACAAGCGCCTTAACCTCCATACTCTATCTCTGCTCTCCCTCAGACTTTGGGGCTCAGCTTCCAAATTCCCTTTTTAGGAAACCCCAACTGGAAGGTAAGTGCCATGGAGACAGAGCATGTCCTTCCCTTCACTGTTGTTATCCAGGCACACACATTGCTCTAGATAGCCTGGAGTGCAGCATACATACATGACACTCAACACGACCTGGAGTGAACAACACACAGAAACACAGCCTGAGTACAGCAACATGTACAACACTCAACACAGCCTGGAGTGCAGCATACATGTGCGATACTCAACTCAGCCTGAAATGAACAGCATACTCATGACACTCAACACATCCTGAAGGGCAGCACACACACACATGACAGTCAAAACAACCTGGAGTGAACAACACACACAACACTCAACACAACCTTGAGTGCAGCACACATGCACGGCAATCAACACAACCTGGAGTGAACAACACATGGCATTCAACACAGCCTGGAGTGCAGCCACACACACAACAATCAGCAGAGCCTGGAGTGCAACACACACATGATACAACACAACCTGCTGTGCAGCACACACGTGCGACACTTAGCACAGCCTGAAGTGCAGCACACACACACGACACAACACAACCTGGAGTGCTGCACTCATGCACGACACTCAACACAGCCTGGAGTGCAGCACCTACCATATCACATGACAGCCACACTGCTACTAGTGAGCCTAGTTTGTTCTTAGCCAGTTCCCAGAAGACAGTGTGTGTCTCTGCAGGTATGCTGATTGCTGCTCTAGGCTCTCTAACTGTGATTCAGAGCTTCCCTAGCTGTTCCCTCTCCCAATGTGTGCTTGTTAATTTATATGCATGGCCTGTAAGTGAGCTGGGACACCTGAATTAGGTTTCTGACATAGTGCCCAGAATCTGTCATTGTGGTCTGTTATATAGTAAAAGGGACATTGCAGGTGGAATTAAAGGAAGGACTGAAAATGAGAAGATATTCCTGTATTGTGTGGGATTAGAGTCAATAAATAGGGTGATAGAAATAGAGGGGAGGGAGGGAGGAGGAGGGGAAGGCAAGGAGAGAGAAAGAAAGAAGGGAGGGAGAGGGGATAGAAAGGGAGGAAGGAGGAGGGTGAGAAAGAGGAAGGAGAAGGAAGGGAGAGAGGGAGGGAGAAGGGAGAGACAGAGGAATGGAGAGTCAGAGCTTTGAAGTTGCCCCTGCTGACTTGGCTGTGGAGGAAGGGTCCCAGCAGAGACTCACAGTGGCTTTTAGAAACATGAATTCACTCTTAGAGACCCCAGGAGTTCATTCTTTCTGATCCATTTTGAGATTCTAATGCCCAGAACCATAAGCTAAGTCTCTTATGTTTTCTACCATGAAATACTTGGCGATTTGTTTCATCCACAATAAAAATGGAATGTAATTAGTAACATAGGAAATTGTCCAGAAGCCAGATTCCCAGACACCATTCTAAGGATCCATTCTGCAAACAGATCCTCCCAGAAAGCAGTGTTGGGCTTACAACAGTCACCCTTTTCTGTCCAAGCCTATAGCCACTCACCTGCCAAACATGTGGGACAGATTAATCAGGACCAGCAGAGCTGCCATGCTCCCACCTCCCCAGCCCATAGGGGACATATGTGTGGGCCCAGCGTCCGACAAGGCAAAAAGAATGTCCCTGAAATAATATTACTACAATTGTGGGCAATAGCAAATGCTGGTGGCTTCAAGCCACAAAGTTCTATGGTAATTTGTTAAACGGAAATCATTAACTCGCCAAGAATTCAGGGCCATGGAGGGCCTGGGAGATCATTAACAAAGGGCTGAGCACACACTGTATGGAGGAGGCTTGGGCTTGTTCTCTGGTACTCTGTGAGCACTGCCAGGAGCAGGGAGTAGCCCCTGAGCACTGCTGGGTTTTGTTCCAAACACCAACAACCAACCAAACAAGCAAGCAGACAAAAAGCATGCAGGGATGTTGGATAGGAAATGAGGACCCCAAGCCACAGATTTCAGCTTGTCACTGGTTCAGCAATTCTTATCAATATTAGTTTTTGATTTAAAATTTTTTATTATACCACCGTGAGATATACAATTACAAAAATGTTCATATTTGGGTTCCTCAGTATTAGCTTGCTGCAGGTCAGCCAGACAATCTGTGTTTCTTCTTCCCGCCATCCTTTCTTCCACGTCATCCCCATCTTGTCCACTTGGGTCTTTGCTGACCCCTTCAGAACTTAGTTGACAGGCATTTGGCACATAAGCTTTTGAGTTTCCAAGTCTAGGGAACTGATGCCAGTGGGAATTTGGTTAGGACCATGCAGTATGTTGCTTGTTTTAAAAGGACATTTAGTCTGTGCCATCTGTAAGTTCTCAAAAGAACACATACTTTTAGAAGACACGTTTCCTTCAATGAGAAAGTCAGATTGGCAAGAGAGCTGCCGAAAGCCCTTTTCTCTATTAGTGAGAGGAAGGTTTATTAATTCTGTGAGTGCAGATGGAACTCTTACTTTCTCAGTCCCAGAGCCAAGCTGTCTGGTACTCACACTGGCACTTTGATCCTTACTGTATTTTAAAAATCTGAGAGCTTATCTGGCTCAAAATTAGGCAACTGTTATAAGTCACTGCCATCTAAGAATGGCTAATGCTGAGTTTCATAACCAGCCAGTACTTGGAGGGCAAAGCTACAAATCTTGGTGCTAATCATGAAATGTAGAGCTGGCAAATGACCTTCTTGGGATGAGAAAATGCACGGAATGCATCCAGCATGCCAAGCTGGTGCTCAATTGTGGGGATAGAGCAGTGACCAGGGCAGAAATAATCCACCGCTGGACAGAATTTCTAACACAGTATGGTGGGAGTCAGAGGGAAATTCTCTCCCTAGGTTATAGTGTGGAGAAAGGCATTTGAGGACCACAAAAATTAAAAAACAACCCAAACCTGACCAATGCAATGCCATTCCCCACATAGTCTTATATCTTTAATATAATTAACTGATTACCATCTAACTGTTATGCTGCATTGCTGAATAGTTCCACGCTCAACAAATAATTAGACGCTAATTCTCTCTTAGACCCTCTGTTTGGTCAGGAGGAAAACTTGGGAAGACCAGTTGGCCCCCTTCCCTGGAGGATCAGACATTTCATCTCAACATTCATAGTAACTAGAATAACATTTCAGGTCCGTGGAGGAGCGCCTCCTGCTGCCCTGTGTGTGCCTTGCATGACTGCAAGCTGCATGTTTTATCAAATCATCAAACACACACCTCAAAATTATGTTCTTTTCTTTCTTTTTTTTTTTTTTTTTTTTTTTTTTTTTTTTTGGGTCACATCCGGCATTGCTCAAGGGTTTCTCCTGGCTCTGCACTCAGGAATTAATTACTCCTGGTGGTGCTTGGGGGGTTCATATGGGATGCGGGGATCAAACCCAGGCCGGCATGGGTTGGCCGCTTGCAAGGCAAATGCCCTACCCACTGGGCTATCACTTCAGCCCCAATTCTGTTCTTTTCTGCTCCAACTCTCTGCCCTAGAGACATGCGGTAAGCCTGGTCTGAGATGAGTGAAAAACAGGAATGAATGTGGGACCAGTTCCCAAGTTGCTTCCAGGCAATACCTCAAATATCTCCTACAAAGGTGAATATTGGGGGGAATATTGCCCTGGCAATCAAGGGTTTGAGGTTCCAAACTCTTTGCCTTGAAATAACAGCTGTGATATTGGACAAGTCACCTGCCCAGCCCCTCTACCCCTTAAAAACATTAGTCTCAGCTGTGCTCAGCTCGAGACCTGTATCACTTGTATCACTTATCTTCCCGTTCATCATCGATTTGCTCGAGCGGGCACCAGTAACATCTCCATATGTCCTGTTTCATGCTAGTAGAGCCCAAGGGCATCTGCTTGCTCCAGGAACATTAAGAGCCTCAAACCATTCACTCAGGACATGGGAATGAGGTCTATAATTGTTACTGGTATTTGGCATATCAAATATGACACGGGTAGCTTGCCAGGCTCTGCTGTGTGGGTGGCATACTCTTTTGTCACCTTTGATCTCTAGAGACCTGTAACTCAATTTATTTTTTCTATCTAGTTGTTTCTGTGGCAAGAACACAGAGTAACACAGAGCGTTTGCTGGTGAGAGAAGGTTCCTTTGTGCTGCAGTATACCGGGTGTGGGGCGCAGGTGCTAAAGGCCTGATTCGAAGCTGCTTAAGCGAGAACACGCGGCCTCCGGGTGATGAAATCAGTCCTGCTGCACCCAGCTCTGAAGGCAGTGCCTGCATTCACCCTCTTAACTTTTTAATAGAGAAACTTGGGTATCTGTGCCTTGCAGCTCATTCCTTTAGAAGCCACTTGGGGAATGGAAGGGAAATGTTAGAGCTTACAAGAAGCAACGAGCAGAATGAAAACGAGATTAATAACTTGCAGTGTTATTTTTAAACAAAAGTGAAGCCTGGGGGCTTTGAGAGCACTGGTGGGAGGCACACCTGTTTGGCAGGGGATGTTTCTGAGCATCACATTGATGGGTGTAAAGGATGGTAAGATAAATATCCCGGAGGCTCTCTGGACAGCAGCACACTGAAGGCAGCCTTGAGGAGATGGAGGGCATGGTTCGGGGTGAGGGGTAGGTGTTGGTGCAGCTAGAAGGTGCTGGGCAGTGTCTGCAAAGAGTTTTTTGCAGCTCTTGACCCCTAGGTCTGCAGAGCCCCAATCTCTGCCCTCCCCACCCTCCATAGTCTCATTAGCCAGAGTCCATTTCCTATGTCCACAGAAGGTGTGTGCGCTCACCTGAGGCAGGCAGGCAGCTGTGCAGGCAGACAGATCTTGCCTTGGGGCCGGGCAGATCACCCAGACGCAGAGCTCCTGCTTGCGGTAGGCTGTGCGTGAGACCAACAAACCCCAGCTCTGCTTTGAGGAGTCAGGTGGCAGCTGATTAATCTCTAATCTCTGCGCTATGCAGAGTCCAGCAGAGCCCCTGAAAGGACAAAGCCTTGGAAACGGATCATTTCCTTTAGTGAAAGAACCAGCCTCGGGTCAGTACCATTAGCTACATAGACACCATACACAAACCAAAGGCTCTGAAACCACTGGCTTCCTCTTTGGTATTTATCCTGCAAACCCGAATAGAACACATTACACATTCCCCCTATTCTCTTCTGAGTTCGTGATTAGACCAGAGCTGATGAACCCCAATAAATAAAAACTATTCTGATGCTTTTGTTTGTTTTGGGGCCACACCCAGCTGTGTTCCAATCCACTTTAAAGAGGCAGGCAGAGGAGGATTCTGAAACACTTAAATTTGGACTCTGTGTTAGTTTGCTAGGGGTCATACAGACTCACAAACCAAGTTGCCTAGAAGCAAAAGTGCAAAAGAGAAGGAACGAGAGAGAGGGATGAGGGAGGAAGGAAGGAGGAGAGAAGGAAGGGAAAGAAGGAGGAAGGATGGAGGGGGAGAGCTGGAGGGTCATGCATGATGGGACTGGCGACATTGTATGGCTGAAACAGCTCCATTATTAACGACTGTGTAAATCACGGTGTCGTCATACAAACAAAATTCAAAGCAATGAAAGGACCCTGCACAGCCATGAACAGGCCTCCCTGGGCACCAGGCCAGGCTGAGCTAGAGCCTCCCCTGCCTCTGAGCTGCGCTCCCTGTCTGGAGCCCTGGTTTGGGTTCTTGCCTCTGTTTTTGCTTGCTTTGTGCACGTTTACAGAGAGCAAACCTAGATGCAGTTCTCAGTCATCACCTCCCTTGGCCTCTGGTCTCGGCCAGTTACTGCAGGAGCGTAGGAGGCGTAAGCAGGAAGTGATGGTTTTGGATGAGGAGCTGGTTCAGAGGCCGAGTGCAGGCTTTGCACGTGGGAGGCCCAGGGCAGGTTCCCGGCACCACAGGGTCCCCTGTGCCGCACCAGAAGTGACCCGAGCACCGCCCCACCCGTGAGTGGGCCCTGAGCAGTGCTGTGTCCCCAGCCCTAGAAGCAGGGTTAAGCCCTCAGCACAACCCAAACAGAGCAAAGCAGTAGGAAACACAGAACTGCTCAGAATTCATCTCTACTCTTTAGCCCTCGTTTCTGAGCGAGCTCTGAAAGGACCTCTCTGAAGACGGTATCGAAGGCTAGCATTGGAAAGAGTCCCTTGCTAGAAGTGTGAAAAACGTTGGGCTAGACCAAGGCATTGCCAGGTGTGACCCCCAAAAAATGTGTTGGCCTTCTCCCAGCCTCATTGCTAAGGAGGGTGGTTGCAGGGGGCAGAGGGGTGGGGTGGACTATTTCCAGATGGATTGTGAGCTCTGTGGGGAAGAACAGCTCCGACTTTTGCTCTTCTAATGCCACTTTGGCAAGTGGAATAGATGCCTGAGGCAGCACCTGCTTCGGTGGTGCTGTGAGAGCCACAGTGGGGAGAGGCTGAGGGCTGGTACCTGGGCCCAGCGGGAGTGTCTCTCTGGACATGGGGATGAAGGAGGGGAGGACAGGTGAGCGATGGGGCAGCAGTCAGCAGGACACCAGTCTGGGGGATGGGCTCCCTCGGGCATGCTTGTCTGGCTGGAGGAATAGACTGACCCAATGGGGATGATAACAATGAGACCAGCCTGCTGGCCAGAAAGAGAGAGAGAGAGAAAAGTATTGGGTCAGTGCCCCAAAGGATGGCATGAAACACCCAAGTGCATCCTTATGGAGTAAGATACAAAATCACCAATTTTATTTATTTATATTTTTGTTTTTGGGTCACACCTGTCTATGCTCAGGGGATACTCCTAGCTCTGCACTCAGGAATTACTCCTGACAGTGCTCAGGGGAACATATGGGGCTCAAACCTGGGTCTGATGCATACAAAGCAAACGCCCGACCCGCTGTGCTATCACACAGATGGCCCTGGTCATCTTCATTCTTGAGGGTCACGTCCACAGATTCTCTGGGACCCCAGGACCTTGCCCTTCTCTGATCTTGGCTCCTTACCAAGGTGACGTTTATTGGCGAAAGCCTGCTGGGTGTGTGTTGACCCTCACCCCCATAGGGAAGAGGGGGCTTCCTTCCTAACTGTCAGGGACTCCCTCGGGTTCTGCGGCCTCAGGTGTTTGGAGGTGGGAAGCACTCTGTTTTCCTTCTACACACTCCTTTAGAATTTTCTAGAACCCACAGTTTCACCCAGCTGCTGGAGATTTGTCACAGGTCTGACTTGTGGCTAGAATGTTCTAGAGTCTCTCCTGCTGGTTTTGCACCAGGGATAATCCTGATCCCGCCTTCAGCTGGCCACATAGCGACTGTTTCCCCCCAGACACCTCACTCTCCTCCACCTCGCCTCTGCTCACCGTCTGCTCCCCACACCCAGGGTCCCGCCACAGGCTGCTCTCACACAAGGTCGCTGGACACTGCACTGTCGCCATGAACCTTCCAATGGGTCGAGGTGTCAAGAGGGGGTGGCCTCAGGCCCTGTGTGTACCCCCGTTTCCTCCTGCTGACTGCACTGTGCAGGAGAGAGGCTGGGTTCCCCATCCTGTTGCCTTAGCAACGGGCCCAAGAACGTTGGGTTTCCTGGTATCCAAGGTTACGCACTGCTCAGACAGCAGCCCTGCGCCCCACGCCTGCAGGAGGCTCTGACCGGGTGCAAGTGTGGACAGGTGACACAGCAGTCAGCTGGGACCTGAACTCCCCTTTCATCTGTGCTAGAATCAGGGCCACTCTGGGAATGGAGAGTGATGGAGAGTGCTGTCCCCCTGCTGTGTCCATCACCTGCTTCTCACCATGAGTGAAGGCAGTAGGTTCTTTTTTTTAATGGGTTTTTTTTTTTTTTTTTTTTTTTGCTTTTTTGGGTCACACCCGGCGATGCTCAGGGGTTACTCCTGGCTCTGCACTCAGGAATTACTCCTGGCGGTGCTCAGGGGACCATATGGGATGCCGGGATCGATCCGGGCCAGCGCAGGCTGGCCGCGTGCAAGCAAACGCCCTACCCACTGGGCTATTGCTCCGGCCCAGGCAGTAGGTTCTTACAGGCAGGGGTGAAAACTGGGGTGCAGGGGAGAAGATAAAGGCCCGATTGATCTTTTGTTGCATTCCATGACCAAGCGTTGAGCTGTAGTCTCTTCCTGAGGTGTTCAGGCCATCTCCCATTCCGCAGCCAAGGGTCCAGCTTGTAGTTCAAGGACAACTGAGGCCCTCTGAGGTTGCTGTGGGGAGGACTCCAGCCCTGCTGTGGGGGCCTCCCTGGTGTCTCGGCCCTGCTGTGGGGGCCTCCTGGTGTCTCGGCCCTGCTGTGGGGACTCCTGGTGTCTCGGCCCTGCTGTGGGGGACTCCTGGTGTCTCGGCCCTGCTGTGGGGGACTCCTGGTGTCTCGGCCCTGCTGTTGGGGCCTCCTGGTGTCTCGGCCCAGCTGTGGGGGACTCCTGGTGTCACCGGCCCTGCTGTGGGGGACTCCTGGTGTCTCGGCCCTCCTGTTGGGGACTCCTGGTGTCCTGCCTGCTGTGGGGGACTCCTGGTGTCCGGCCCTCTGTGGGGGGACTCCTGGTGTCTGGGCCCTGCTGTTGGGGGCCTCCTGGTGTCTCGGCCCAGGGGCTCGGCCCGCTGGGGGGACTGTGTTGCCCTCTGGGGGTGGTGGCAGGGGCTCGGTGTGCAGTGTGGGGTGTCTCGGCCCTGCTGTGGGGGGCTCCTGGTGTCTCGGCCCTGCTGTGGGGGACTCCCTGGTGTCTCGGCCCTACAGTGAGGGGCCTCCCTGGTGTCTCGGCCCTGCTGTGGGGGGCCTCCTGGTGTCTCAGCCCTGCTGTGGGGACTCCTGGTGTCTCGGCCCAGCTGTGTGGGGACTCCTGATGTCACCGGCCCTGCTGTGGGGGACTCCTGAGTGTCTCGGCCCTGCTGTGGGGGACTCCTGGTGTCTCGGCCCCTGCTGTGGGGGGGACTCCTGGAGTCTCGGCCCTACAGTGAGGGGGGCCTCCTGGTGTCTCGGCCCCTGCTGTGGGGGCCTCCTGGTGTCTCGGCCCTGCTGTGGGGGCTCCTGGTGTCTCGGCCCGTTGCCTTGGGGTTGGCGGGCCCCTGGTGCCGGCCCTGCTGTGGGGGCCTCCTGGTGTCCTGCCCTGCTGTGGGGGACTCCTGGTGTCTCGGCCCTGCTGTGGGGGGACTCCTGATGTCTCGGCCCTGCTGTGGGGGACTCCTGGTGTCTCGGCCCTGCTGTGGGGGGACTCCTGGTGTCTCGGCCCAGCTGTGGGGGAACTCCTGGTGTCTCGGCCCTGCTGTGGGGGACTCCTGGAGTCTCGGCCCTACAGTGAGGGGCCTCCTGGTGTCTCGGCCCTGCTGTGGGGGCCTCCTGGTGTCTCAGCCCCGTGTGGGGGACTCTGTGTCTTGCCCTGTGGGGGACTCGTGGGGTGTGGCTGCTGGGGGCTCCTGGTGTCTCGGCCCTGCTGTGGGGGGGGACTCCTGGTGTCTCGGCCCTGCTGTGGGGACTCCTGGTGTCTCGGCCCTGCTGTGGGGACTCCTGGTGTCTCGGCCCTGCTGTGGGGACTCCTGGTGTCTCGGCCCTGCTGTGGGGGGGACTCCTGGTGTCTCAGCCCTGCTGTGGGGGACTCCTGGTGTCTCGGCCCTGCTGTGGGGGACTCTCTGGGGTGGGGGTTGCCGCTGGGGGGACTCCTGGTGTCTCGGCCCTGCTGTGGGGGGACTCCTGGTGTCTCGGCCCTGCTGTGGGGGGGACTCCTGGTGTCTCGACCCTGCTGTGGGGACTCCTGGTGTCTCGGCCCTGCTGTGGGGGACTCCTGGTGTCTCGGCCCTGCTGTGGGGGGACTCCTGGTGTCTCGGCCCCTGCTGTGGGGGACTCCTTGTCGGCCCTGCTGTGGGGGACTCCTGGCTCCGGCCCTGCTGTGGGGGACTCCTGGTGTCTAGCCGCGGGGGGGCTGTGTCCGCCTGGGGGGGTTTGTTGTGGGGGTTTGTTGGCGGGGGGCTCGGTGTTGGCGCTGGGGGGATCCTGGTGTCCGGCCCTGCTGTGGGGGGACTCCTGGTGTCTTGGCCCTGCTGTGGGGACTCCTGATGTCCCGGCCCCTGCTGTGGGGGCTCCTGGTGTCTCGGCCCTGCTGTGGGGGACTCCTGGTGTCTCGGCCCTGCTGTGGGGGACTCCTGGTGTCTCGGCCCTGCTGTGGGGGACTCCTGGTGTCTCGGCCCTGCTTCTCCTCTGGCTCCCCTCTGCTATCCAGCCTTCTGGTGGGGTTCCTGCTTGGGGGCTCAGCTCTGATCCAAGAGGCCTTCATACCCGTGTCCAGTGAAACACTCAGCTGGGGCTGTAGTCGCGGTGCCTGAGGTCCAGACACCCTTGCCCCCCACCCCCCAGCCACATCGTGATACCCCAAGACAGCTGCAGTGCGGTTCTGTCTGTTGAAGGCCCATTTGCCAGCCTTTGGGAAGAATTCATCCCCCATATCCTTCCAGGATGGTCCACTAATTCACAGAGTTCTCAGCTCAAAGTTCATAGCCACAGAGACGATAATTGTCCCAGTGGAAAAGAAGTAGAACAGGTGGGCCTGAGAGATAGTGTATGGGTCAGGGCTGGCCTTGCAGGAGATAGTGTATGGGTCAGGGCTGGCCTTGCATGTGGCCAGCCTGCGTTCAGTCCTGGACACCGCACAGGGCCCCCAGCAGCATTGGATGTGCTCTCTCCTGAAATCAAAATGATCAAACACACTACCGCCCCCAAATAGAGCTTGTGCAGTGACTGAGGGTTCATGCTCCTTTCTGCATTTGGCTGTAAGAGTTTACCACATTTGGATCGTCTTCAGCGAACCTGGGCCAGTTGCTGTCAGTGGGAACTGAAAGCTCCCGAGGGAGGATTATTCCAGAAAGGTGGGACCATGGTGGCTGTCCTGCTCACTCCAGTGATGTTCAATCCTGCTTCCGAACTTCTTTGTTTGGGGCCATACCTGGTGGTGCCCAAAGGGACCATGTGGTGTTGGGATTCAAAGCTGGGCTCCTGCATGCAAAGAATATGCTCAGGCTGGGGAGTTTTATCCCCAGCCCATGCTTTCTTGGTTATTAATTCACTGTTTTGGGGACCACACTTGGCTTG
>JAJIBD010006708.1:0-30000 GCA_021461705.1 Cryptotis parvus | reverse complement strand
CCCCAACAAAGAACCTGTTTTGTTGGGGAAGGCTCGCGCTTTGAGCCGCTGCTGGCAGCTATGAGGCTGTGGGTCGGACCCCTGGGGCCACCCACATGCAGCCCTCAGCACAGCCATTGGTGAAGAGATCCCAGCACCGCCACTCACATGTGCAAGGTCGGTGCCACCATGGCACAAAGGGGAGGGAGGGAAGAGGGGGCATTCCTGGCTTCTGCATGTGTTTGAGACCAAACTGTTCTCACTGCAGATTTTTGGGTCCTGAGAATCGTAGGCATCAGCGGCCAAGAACAAAAACATACTCCACCGTTGCCCACACAAGTGTTGTGGGGGTGCTGGTCTGCCGCAGTGTCACTCCTGGCCCTACAGCGGCCCTGAGCCAGGGGGACCCATTTGGGGCTGATGATTCCAGTCGTACTCCCCTCCACCACGTGCTCTTTGGTGGGAGACCAGAAGAAGGGGTCCGGACAGTAGGGCCACACCATCGTGCCTTGGGTTCGTGTCCCGGTATCGCTTGATCTCCTGAGCAAGCCCTGAGCAGAGCCAGCGTCTCTTGCACGCTGAGCTTGACGCTGCAGCCGGTGAGTGTCGGGGATGCCGCTGGGGTCCCCAACAGTGTCAGGACAGAAGTTCTCTTCTACCTTCGAGGAAGCCGGAAAGGATAGAAACTCACAAGTCCGGTGCAGTTCCAAAAAAGCTTTTAATAGTACAAAAGCTCTTCCACAGCAACAAAATAAAGAAAGTCTAGCTCTGGTCAGAATTTAGACCATACAAAAGAGCCTGAGTCTCCCGCCAAAGAGAGAGGATCTCACCCGAGAGGAGTCCTAGCCAAAAGAAGGAGCAAAAGGCCCAGGGGCCTCAAGTCGTTCCCCTTTATATACAGCAAAGTAATCCAGGGAGGGTCGTGTCACCAAAGAACCATAAACAGAGGGTAGAAGGGAGGTGCCACACCCTATTACAGGTATAAACAAAGGTTAAAGTCTATTCTTCTCTGAGATTATCTCTTATGTAAAACACTGGAGGAGCCACTTCAGACCCACAGCTGTGCTGCTCGGCTGGCCCCATGTGGAAGCAACCCATGGAGCTGACCTCCCGGTAAGGGGCTCGGCCATCCCCTGGCCGAGTCCAACATTGCTCCAAGGGTTTGCTCTCATGAGCGGGGAGAGACCATGCTGGCCGGACTCGGAGTGGAGTTTTGGGCCCTGCCCTTTCCTCCATGCCAGTTGCCCCGAAGAGAGAGAGACCCACCCACGCCAGACCCACAGGTCCCTTGGCGGCGGCCACAAAGCGGCCGCAATGTTTTTATAGGATACTGAATTTTGCATAAGGTTCTTCCCAATTTCTTTCACATTTATACATAGTAAACAGTTCTAGACATGTTTTAACTGATACCAGTAAGCCTGGCAAGAAGCCAGAGCAAACCACACATCATGCAGTTAGTCATTCTCAACATCCAGACTCCATAGTTCCTCAGAGCTCCATCCAAGAGAAAACCTGATCTTCCCCCTTTAAGTTTCATCAGTAAATGCTCGGGTTGAGAGCCTTCTACTGAGACTATACCACCTACATGGTAAAGCCTGGCAAGCTACCGTGTTTTATTTACTTTTATGCCAAAGACTAGTAACTATTATGGACCTCAGTTCCATAACCTGAAGAATGGTTTTGGGCTCCTTCTGTCCCTGTAGCAAGTAGATGCCCTTGGGTTGCACTTGCTTGTGACAGGACTAACGGAGATGTTACTAGTGCCCACTCAAGCAAATCGATGAACAATGGGAAGACAGTGATACAGTGATACAGTGAAAACACTGGAGAGAGAGAGAGAGAGAATAGTATAAAGTAATACATCTTCATTTCATGAGCTTCATGTAATCTAGATGGTACCCATCCTTTGGGCTGGGATTCTTTTTTTTTTGTTTTTTTTTTTTTTTTTGCTTTTTGGGTCACACCCGCGATGCTCAGGGGTTACTTCTGGCTCTGCACTCAGGAATCACTCCTGGTGGTGCTCGAGGGACTATATGGGATGCCGAGGATCAAACCTGGGCAGCATAGGCCGGCTGCGTGCAAGACAAATGCCCCACCCTGGGCTAGCTGTCTCCGCCCCCTTTTTTTTCTTTTTGGGTCACACCCGGCAATGCTCAGGGGTTTCTCCTGGCTCTGCACTCAGGAATCACTCCTGGCGGTGCTTGGGGACAATATGGGATGCCGGGATCGAACCCGGGCAGGCATGGGCTGGCTGCCTGCAAGGCAAATGCCCTTACCTGCTGGGCTATCGCCTCCAGCCCCTGGGATTCTTATTTATTATCTGCACCAGGGTGATTCTGAGTATCTTGTTCTCCGTATACTGAAAGGGTCACACTTGCCTGCTTGAGAGCATTTGCTAGTATGATACTTCCTATAGTCTTCCTATATCCTATAGTCTCAGCATAGCCAGGGTGGTAGTCTCCTGGTAAATTCTAACTGTCCCACGCTGGGTGCAGTGGGTATAAAGAGGAGCTGTGCCCAATCTAGAAAATATAGAAGTCTTAGTAGATGTATAAGTCAGAAGTTATTCAATCAAGGTGACTTCTGTAACTGCCACACCCTCTAGCAGTGTTTACATAGAAGAGAGGTCTCATTAGAATGAAACTTGACTTAAATAGATTAAGCTGGGTGGGGGCAAAACACCAAAGCTCCCAGATTAGCTAAATCTGTTATCCACCAGGTGAGCTGCTCCCCGGCCCTCCCAAATCCAGGAGGGATGATGAATCTTCCCAGCTCCATTCAGCGGAGGTGAGTCAGTGCAGCAGCGGGGAGAGGGGGCATGGAAAGTTGCCTCTGGGGGGTGGCCGTGCACTCTGGGCATCATACGGGCAGCGGACAGGGTGCTCTCTTCCCCCTGCTGGCTTGGAGGGTGGAGCAGAGACCTGTAGAGTCCCGGGGTGTCTGTACACAGGCACTGAGGCTCAGAAGAGCACATGGGGTAGGGAAGCATATTTTGGGGTGCACGGTGGCCCAGGAGTGGGGAGCACTGAGGTCTCGGGCCCGAGCCTGCACAAGACGCCCTGACTGCAAGAATCAGAGCATCGCGCTGGCTTGAAGCTGGACTCGGGGCTTGCCGTGAGGTTGCCCTTGACCCCTGGATGAGTTCCAGGTGCACTTGAGGTGGGAGCCTCCAGGCTGGAAACCGGCTTCTGCGCTCAGGTCACCTCAGCCGGGTTATGTCCTTGGCCCCTGACAGAATCCGCTGCCTCCCTCCATCCTGACAGGTGGCGGCCATCACAGGCCTGAAGGGTTGGTGTGTTTTTAGGGGTCCAGCCACCTCCTTAGAAGGCCCTGGAAGGAAGCAGGCGTCATTTCCATGTGTTAGCTCTAGTCCTTGGGTGTAGGCACCATTGAGAGCGAGTGCTTGTGTGTAATGGGAGACAGGGGTCAGGATGTTCAACTGCTCCACAACTATTTGCTGAGATTATTTCCTATTGCATTGCTCCTGTGTCTTTGTTAAAAATTCATTGTTGTATGTATACAGGGCAACTAATTAATTGTCACTTGTCACTTGTCTTCCCGTTGTTCGTCGATTTGCTCGAGTGGGCACCAGTAATGTCTCCGTTCATTGGGAATGAGGTCCATTATTGTTACTGTTTTTGGCATATCGAATACAACACGGGTAGCTTGCCAGGCTTTGCTGAGGCTCTGGGTTCATCCCAGGGGGTCCAGTCTTTTCTGTGTCAGACCATCAACCATCCAGGGCCCACGGGGAGATACCAATCAATCAATTAATCAATCGATTGATTGTCACATCCTGGTGATGCTCAGGGGTTACTTCTGGCTCTGCATTCAGGAATTTCTCCTGGTGGTGCTCAGGGGCCCATATGGGATGCCGGGATGGGAGCCCTGGCCTGCCGCATGCAAGGCAAACGTGCTACCCGCTGTGCTATAACGTCCCTGCTTTGGGATTTCTTGAGGTTAGTCTTGAAGCAGGGGAGCTGGGGCGTTATATGGTAGAGGTGGTGGGTGTGGAAGTGGCTGCAGACGCTCCTGGCAGTTAGGGGGGGGGGGGGACGGGGGGGGAGGTTGCCGGCCCCCACCTGAAGAAGGCCCAGAGAAGGCTGAGTGCCTGGGAGTCTCTCCCGCTCAGCGCCTCTTTCGAGATTGGAGCATCTTCCTGGTGGTGTAGGTGCACAGCAAATCAGTTGCCTCCGTAACACAAACCTAATCCGTTTCTTTTCTTCCTTTTGGGGTCACACCCAGCCATGTTCAGGGGTTATTCTGTCTCTGTACGCAGGAATTACTCCTGGCAGAACTCAGGGAACCCTACGGGAAGCCTGAGATCGAACCCGCCTTGGCTGTGTGCAAGGCAAAGCTCTCCCCACAGTGCTATGGCTACGACCCAAACCTTGTCCATTTCTAATTGTAATGGACCAGGGGTATGGGACATCCTCGCGTCTTTCCCCCAAGCTCCTGTCCGTCCAGAGCGCTGGTGGGTAGCGCCACCTGCGGTGCAGGCAAGTGCTGCTGAAATAGCTTCACTTGTAAGGGCTCTTGTATGAGGTACCTGCTGATAGCAGGGTCAGCTAGAAGACTCCCAGGCCCTTGGACCCCAAGGGAAATACAGGCGGTGCTTTGCACCCGGGGAGCACTCAGCTTGCTTCGGGCTGGGATCCTGTCACATAGGCGCTGTGGCTTGGCTCACAGTTCTTTGCGTGTTGGCATGAAAGCATTCTCCCCACTGACGGTCCCTTTTATACTGCTGGGGGTTGTGCTTCCCTACAGGGCAGGGCTGTATCCAAAACTGGTCTTCTGAGGGGCCACCTTGCCCTTGAGCAGGAGGAAAAGACCATGGAGGGTGGGGGGCAGGAGCAGCAACACGGGGATAAGCAATTAGCTGCCCTATAAAATGGTGCAGAGGGACCCGAGCGATAGCACAGTGGGTCGGGCGTTGCCTTGCATGCAGTCGACCCGGGTTTGATCCCCAGCATCCCATATGGTCCCCTGAGCATTGCCAGGAGTAATTCCCAAGTGCAGAGACAGGAGTAACCCCTGAGCATCACTTGGTGTGACTCCCAAAGCAAACCCCCCCACATTTATTAAGAAAGAAAGAAAGAAAGAAAAGAAAGAAAGAAAGAAAGAAAGAAAGAAAGAAAGAAAGAAAGAAAGAAAGAAAGAAAGAAAGAGAGAGAGAAAGAAAGAGAGAAAGAAAGAAAGAGAGAAAGAGAGAAAGAAAGAGAGAGAAAGAAAGCAAGAAAGCAAGAAAGCAAGCAAGAAAGAAAATGGTACCAGGGAGGCCAGAGAGGCAGCTTTTGCTTTGCACACAGTCTACTCGGGTTCAATCCCCAGCATCTAATGTGGTCCCCTGAGCATCACCAGGAATAATTCCTGAGTGCAGAGCCAGCAGTGAGCCCTGAGTGTCTCCTGGGTGTGGCCCCCAAAGCAAACTAAAATGGTAGTTTAGTTGCTGGAGAAGGTACTGGAAATGGGTTTTTGGCTGGTTGTAGCAGTTTAATTCTTTAACTGTTATTCATTCCTGGTCAGGAGTGATAGTACAGTAGGGAGGGCATTTGACTTGCACGCAGCCAACCTGGATTCGATCCTCAGCATCCAATATGGTCCCCTGGAGCACTGCCAGGAGTAATTCTTGAGTGAAGATCCTGGAGCAACCCCTGAGCATGGCTCAGTGTGGGTCCCCATTTCCCATTCCACCCCCCAATAAAAAAGTCCTTCAGGAGTGAATGTTGGATTTTATTTTTAACGCAGTGTCTTAGGGTCAGAGAGAGAGAGAGAGAGAGAGAGAGAGAGAGAGAGAGAGAGAGAGAGAACACAGAAGGTCAGGAGCTCACTTTGCACTCGGCTGACATGGGTTCCCTTCTCAGCACTGTGTATAGTCTAAGCACCACCAGGAGTGATTCCTGAGCAGCCAGGTGTAGCCCTCAACCAAAACAACATAACAACAAAACAAAATGTCTGTGTATATCAAGTTGATTGTATAATCTTGTTTCTTAATATTATAAATTAAAATAGTTTTTAAATGCAAATCCTGCATGTCAGGTATAAATCCCGTGTGTTATTATATTTTGTTTGGGTGGGGGTTAGGCGATGGAGCATGTATGTGATGCCGAGAGCCAACCTTTATTTCTATTTCTAAATTTCATCATGGTCCCATAAACATACTTTGTATAACTTGAATTCTTTTCTATTTATTGAGTCAATTTATTGCCCACAATCTGAGAAATGTTCCATGTAATCTTGAAAAGAAAATGTATTTCACTGCGATTGAGCTTTTATTCTCTGAGTGTCAGACCAAACTGATGGCTAATGTTCCAGTCTTCTGTATCATCACTCATTTTTGAGAATTTATTCTGACTTATTGAGAGAGAGGTATTGAACCTTGCACTGTAATTGCGCATTTGTTGATTAGGCCTTGTGGTTGCCACCATTGTGTGTATGCATATCAAATCCCTGTTACAATCATTTTTAATCCTGTACATAACCCTTCAGGATTATGTGCCCCAGAGACTTTTTTAAAAAACTTTATTTAAACACCATGGTTTACAAGTTATTCGCAATATAGCTTTTAACAGGCTATATTGTGAGGGACCTCCTCCCCACCACTGTCTCTAGTTTCTCAACCACCCCACAAGCCTGCCTTTTAGCAGGCACACACAAATTTACTTCATGTTGCTTGTTACTACCAAATGGTATGGGGAATGAGTAAAAAAATAACTTCAGTAAAAGAAAATTTATAAAAAATATTGGGGCCAGAGCGATAGCACAGTGGGTAGGGCGTTTGCCTTGCACCTGCGGCCCGACCTGGGTTCGATTCCCGGGCATCCCATATGGTCCCCCGAGTGCCACCAGGAGTAAGTCCTGAGTGTAGAGCCAGGAGTAACCCCTGAGTATTGCTGGATGTGACCCAAAAAGTAAAAAAAAATTATATGGCAGCACTGGGCTGTTGAGTCTGTTTATTTGTTGTTTGTTTGTTCACTAGTTGAGTCTTCTTTTACTGGTTTCGTTTTGTTGAGTCTAGTTGGTTCTATGTTACTTTCTCATCTAATTTGGTGCCTCCTCCCGGGATGTCAGTACTGTGGAATTGGGCGTGGCCACACAGACCAGAACCTTCAGGATGGCAGTGCTGGGATGAGTCTGCAGAGATGCTCCGTGAGACCGCTGGCGGGCGGCAGCAGTGGGGGGTGGGGAGCAGCTTCTGAGGCTTCAGCAGAGCCGGGACATGGCCTGTCCCCACTCCCGAGGGACTCCCAGAGCTTTCAGCCTGGGGGACTGGCGTGTCCATGAGTTTCAGCTGCTTGTTTACACCCTTCAGAGATTTAGGTGGTGACTCTGAAGAGCAGGGCCCGTGGGGGAGTTGACACGTTGGCTATGGTGACTTTATTAAGCAATAGCCTTCATGACCAGTCTGCAGCAGGGGCGGTGTGAGGATTAAGGAAACAAGACAGGGCCAGAACCATAGCACAGCAGGTAGGGTGTTTGCCTTGCATGCAGCTGATCGGGGTTCAATTCCCGGCATCCCATATGGTCCCCCAAGCACCACCAGGAGGAATTCCTGAGTGCAGAGCCAGGAGTAACCCCTGAGCATTGCTTGGTGTGACCCAGAAAGCTCCCCTCCCCAAAAAAAAATAAAACAAGACAGACATAAGAGAGAAAAACAGGGGGTCGGGCTCACAGCCTCGTGGGCTGAGAACCTTGATTCTCCGTCACATGCCTGATGTGTTGCCTTCAACCAACAATCATGGGAAGAATAAGGATCATCATTCACAAACATCTGTTTATCTGTGCCCACCTAACCTGGCGAAGCCAAGACAAGCAACAGCAAATCCTGGACAGACGGGAGAAGGGGCTACGTGACTAAAGACCTGTAAAGTGAGTTGAACTCTAAGGGTCTCTAAGGAGCTTCTCTGAGAGAGGTAGCAGAGATAAGAGCATTTATAGGAGCCTCGTTATGGGGCTTTCTCCAATGACGCCAGCTTTCCAGGGGGTGAAGGTCCCTTAAATCACTCTTACCCAGCCTATTTCCTCACTCTGAGTTTATCCCTGATGAACCAGAGAGCTAGCACAGAGATGAAAATACTTACCTTATGTGCTACTGGCCCTGGTTGGATCCCGGTACCATAGATGACCCTAAGAACTGCCAGGAATGATTCCTGGGCACAGTTGGATGTGACTCCAAACAAACCCCCCAAGACAAAAACAATGACCTTCTTTGGCCAGGAAATGGCTCAAAGAGATAAAGCATGTGATTGGCATGAGGGAGGTCTAGGTTTGATCCCCAGCCAGGCCGTGCTCCCTTGAGCACCACTGGGAACAAGCTTTGTGCTCTGCCGGGAGTGGCCCAACCCTCCAAGGCCATGGAAGGTCCTCTCTCACCCTGCTAATAGTCCTCCCTCCGAAAGATGCCGTTTTCTTTTCTAGTGTTAGCGTGGTATGACTTTACTTTAAACCTACTTCTCACTTTACACATTGAGAATACATGTTGAATACTTTAGGGCTGGCTCTAGCTGTTTAACAAACCTGACAATCTCTGCATTTGGAAGTAATCAGGACACCAGCATTTATTTTTGTTTATTTGATTTTTGCTTTTTTGGGTCACACTTGACAATGCTCAGGTGTTACTCCTGGCTCTGCACTCAGGAACTGCTCCTGGAGGAGGTCCCTATGTTTCATAGGATGACCGATCTCAGGTCTACCAACATATTGTTTCTCTTATTGTCTTCCGTTTCTTCTTTATTCCATTTTTAATCTTCTTTTGGAATAATCAAATAATTTCAGTAATTCATTTCTGTCCTTTGATGGTTCATTAATGATACTCTGGTTGTATTTGTGTTTAAAGTGGACATTGAGGGGCCAGAGCGATAGACCAGTGGGTAGGGCATTTGCCTTGCACGTGGCCGACCTGGGTTCGATCCCGGCCCTAGGTTTGATCCCCGGCATCCCATATGGTCCCTTGAGTAATTCCTGAGTGCAGAGCCAGGAGTAACCCCTGAGCATTGCCAGGTGTGACCCAAAAAAGCAAAAAAAAAAAAAGTGTACATTGAGTTGCTCTCGCTTGCCTTCAGGTGCAACTATGCCATTTCACCTAGAGCAGTGTATTGGGGCACAGGGCTAAAGGGTGGTGTGTCACCCAACGGCAGTGTTCTTCAACGGCTGGTTCTCAGACAGGTGCTGGTCCTCAGGTGTAAAGAGGTTGTAAACAATTGGTCTACCCCTTGGTTAGCCCTGCAGACCTTGGTTGGACTGGCATGCAAAGCAGGTGTAAAAAGGATGAGAACGTCAATATGTGTCACCCACAGACCCGACACTCCCACCCTTTAATTTCTCCCCCCAGGCCTTTGTGCATCTCACACATGCCTAGACTGGAGTCTTCATTTCCCTCTAGGGCTCAGAGAAAGACCCAGCTAGCATGAGTCTTAACTCCCATACTTCAAGACTCTGTATAGTTCTTGGGGAAGTAACCATCACTTCTATCAGCCCACTCTTCTTTGGAAGCTGGTTTCAGTCACGTGGCCTCAGATGGGTGTTCCCTGAGTCACAACATATTTCACACCATGTCCTTGCCTGCTGTTTGTGCCCGCATGGCTGTGGCTGCTTGGCGGTGCTTGCCTTACAAGGAAGGTGGAGTGAGGGCAGCGGCTTTCTCAGGGATGGTGGGATTGGAACTTCTCAAGAGTTCACCTCTTGGGCTGGGAACGATAGCACAGCAGGTAGGGCATTTTCCTTGCACGCTGCCAATCTGAGTTCGATCCTGAGAACAGAAGACTGGCTAAACAAACGATGGTACATCTACACAATGGAATACTATGCTGCTGTCAGAAAAGACAAAGTCATGAAATTTATCTGAAAATGGATGGACATTGAGATTATCATGATGAGTGAAATTAATCAGAAGGAAAAGGATAGATATAGAATGACTGCATTCATAATGGGACATAAATATATACTAGTGTTCTACTAATTGTGGGAAATGGTAATGCCAGACTAGAACTCAGCATTGAATATACACAAAGGGATTTACATAACAATCCCTAAATGTCTGTAGGGCAAGCCACAATGTGTAAGAGGAGAGAGAGCTAGAGAGAGAGAGAGGAGAGGTGAGAAAGGGGAGAGAGAGAAAGAGAGAGAGAAGGGAAAAAGTGCCTGCAATAGAGCCAGGCTAGGGAGGTGGGAGGGAATCGGGGACTGGGAATTGGTGGTGGGAATAGGGCACTGGTGGAGGGACAGGCGCGGGAACACTATATGACTGAAGCCCAATTATGAACAGCTTTGGAATTGTATATCTCATGGTGGTATAATTAAAAAAAAACCAAACAACTCTCGCCCGTTTGGCCTGGCCTTTGATATTGTCTCATACTATTCTTTTTTTTTTGTGCCACCAATGAATGCAGTAATTCTATAGCTGTCCTTTCCCCTCTGACTAAATTCATCAGCATGATACTCTCCATGTCCATTCATTTATAGGCGAATTTCATGACTTCATTTTTCCTAACAGCAGTGTAGTATCCCATTGTGTATTGATTGTATAACCATCGTAAGGTGGGTGTATCTTGAACAGAATAATGGTTCTTATAACAAGAGACAAAAGGGCTGGAGCGATAGCCCAGTGGGTAGGGAGTCTGCCTTGCATGCGGCAGGCCCAAGCCAGCCCGGGTTTGATCCCCGGCATCCCATATGGTCCCCCAAGCACCGCCAGGAGTAATTCCTGAGTGCAGAGCCAGGAGAAACCCCTGAGCATTGCCGGGTGACACACACACACACACACACACACACACACACACACAAAACAAAACAAAACAAAAACAAGAGACAAAAGAAGCATGTACCAAGTGGCCTGCACTCTCCACCATTGATAGGCTGTTTGTTTTGTGGGACTTTTTCTCATTTCACAGACAAACAAACCTAGGCTCAGATTTAATCCTGGGCAAACACACAGCAGTAGATGTTGACTAATGCCAGGACACTGCTGATATATCTCTCTCTGTTTACCACTAGATAATGGCTCAGCTATTCTTTCTGCCTCATTTATCAACTGGAAGTCTAAGGCAAAATGGAAAAATAGGAGAGTTGTGTTTCTGGCTTTAAAAGGAAGTCTATTTCTGGCAAAATCCAGAAAGGAATGGTAATCTGTAATCTGAACTGGAGGCTTGTCTGGGTAAACTGGAGACAGATCCTAGTTATTTCAGACTGGAAAACAAGCTGCCTGCTTACTTTGGATTGGGAACACCAATCGCCTGCTTGCCCCTACTTGGTTTAGACGCAGGAGCAATCACTTTTTAGGCACCTACTTTCAGGCGCACCGGTGCGCCGTGGCAATGCGGCCAGCAGGTGGCGATGTTGGGCCAGTGTGCGCGGCTGAGCTAACTGGCTGGAAATGGTGATTTCATTCTTGTACCAATTAGGGTAATTTGAAATACTCTAATAGCTATGATTTGATCCCTTGAACCCCGCCTCTTCACACAACAGGGCAGCACCAATATTCCCGGCCTCTTTGAAGTGCGGTGTAGACCTCCAGGACCCGAGGGGAAATCTGAAGCATTTTAGATTCTTGCTTCTGGACTCCTGGGAGGCGGCTTGTTAGTCCCAGGGGGAGCTCAGGTCCTATTTCCACTCACCATCCCTTTCTTCCCTCGAGAAATTTTTATGTGACATTAAAAAATAAACAGACAAAGAAACAAACACACAAACAAACAAAAAAACAAACAAAACAGGCATGCAGAGCAAGTGAACCACCTAGCGCTTGCAACCTGGGGTTTGATCCACGGCATCCCATATGGTCCCCTGAATCCCACCAGGAGTAATTACTGAGTGCAGAGCCGGGAATAACCCCTGAGCATTGCAGGGTGTGGACCGCCCCACCCCCTGCTTGCCCCCATGCATACAAATCAAGCACTTACTGACAATAAATCATAAGTTATTTTAAAACCAAAAATTGTTTTGGTTTGTTTTGGGGCTACAGCCAGTAATGTTCAGGAGATGCTCCTGGCTCAGTGCTCGGGGTGGCACACAGGGTTGCTTGGGGACCATGCGGTACTGTGTGTTCTACCCGAACCCTGCAAATGCTGTTCTCCTGCCCCGAACCATCTCCCCTGTCCTTCACACCAATTACAATTATTTTTTCTTTTTTGTTTTTTTTGGGGGGGTCACACCCGGCATTGCTCAGGGGTTCTCCCTAGCTCTGCACTCAGGAATCACTCCTGGTGGTGCTCGGGGACCATATGGGATGCCGGGATTGAACCCGGGCCGGCATAGGCTGGCCGTGTGCAAGGCAAATGCCCTACCCGCTGGGCTATCGCTCTGGCCCAGACAATTATTTTTTCTAGACAACCCCCCCAACCTTCTCTGAGTTTTTGATTCACAGTGTAAGGACTTAGGAGGGCAGATTCTGTGAGTGATGCTGGTTACTATAGTGACATCTCATTTTTTGTTTATTTCTTTTGGGGTCCACGCCTGGTAGTGCTCAGGGGCTACTCCTGGCTCTGCACTAAAAGTCACTCCTGGCAGGTTCAGGACCATATGGGATGTGGGGAATTGAACCTGGGTCGGTCACGTGCAAGGCAAGTGCCTTTCCTATTGTACTATTGCTCCAGCCCCAACTGTGAGCCCCCTAATCCAATAACTGCAGCGACTTAAAAAGTAAATCAATTGAATAATCAAACAACAACAAACTCATGCCATGAGACAGTTGCCGAGGGCCCGAGGGTGCTGCCCCTGGCGTGCTGCAACAGCCCTGCTTACCAGAGGCCCGACTTTGATCCCCAGCTGGGACCCCAGCGAGCACTGCAACCAAGCGTCACCCCCAGCACCACAGACAACTAAAGAAGAGGGTGGGAAAGTAAAAAGAAATTAAAAAATAAATATGGCAGAGTTGATGGGAGGGTCCAGCTCCGGTATCTGACATAGAAAAGGTTCCAAAGATGTCCTCCAAGCCTGGCAGTTTGGTTTTCTGGTGCATGACAGGCTCTTAGGTTAGGACTGGGATCATGGCACAAAGGTGGAGGTGCCCTAGAAGAAGGGTGCTCGGTCCCCACAACACATAGCCTACACACACAGAGAGCCTACACACACAGCCTATACACACAGTCTGCACACACACAGCCTACACACAGCCTACACACACAGAGAGCCTACACACACATCCTACACACACACAGCCTACACACACACAGCCTACACACACAGAGAGCCTACACACACTCAGCCTATACACACAGTCTACACACACACAGCCTACACACAGCCTACACACACAGAGAGCCTACACACACACAGCCTACACACACACACAGCCTACACACACCGAGAGCCTACACACAGCCTACACACACAGAGAGCCTACACACACTCAGCCTACACACACAGCCTACACACACAGCCTACACACACAGCCTACACACATAGCCTACACACACAGCCTACACACACAGCCTACACACGCAGTCTATACCCTCAGCCTACACAGACACACAGCTTACACAGACACACACACAGCCTACACACACATACACACAGCCTACACAGACACACACAGCCTACACAGACAGACAGACAGACACACGCAGCCTACATCACAAACACCAAGGGAGGGCTGAAGTGATAGCACAGCAGGTAGGGCATTTGCCTTGCATGCAGCCAACCCAGGTTCAATTCCTGGCATCCCATATGGTCGCCCGAGCACTGCCAGGAGTAATTCCTGAGTGAAGAGCCAAGAGTAATCCCTGAGCGTTGTTGGGTGTGACCCCCCAAAAAATTAAAAACACCAAGGGGACAGAAGTAACCTGCCACTGGTGGGCATGCAGGGCAGAGCCTTGGGAGCGTGGCGGCGCTATTGCTATTGCTGGAGCAATAGTACAATATGGAGGGCACTTGCCTTGCATGTGATCGACAGAGTGCTTAGTTTCTCTCCCCTTTTCTGATTTTGGGGTCAGACTTGGTGGTGCTGAGGGCTGACTCCTGGCACTGTGCTCAGGGAGCACTCCTGGAAGTGCTCAGGGGACCATGTAGGGTGCCGAGGAGTGAATCCGGGTCAGCTGCGTGCAAGGCAAGTGTCTTCCCTGCTGTCCTCTCTCTGGCCCTTCCACTAGTTTTATTTTTTGTACTTGATTTTGTTCGAGGAGCTGCACCTGGCTGTGCTCAGGGCTTGCTCTTGGCTCTGTGCTTAAGGCTCACTTCCAGCAGGGGCTCGGGGGACCATATGGGGTGCCGGGGACTGAGCCCAGGTGTGTGTGTGTGTGAGGCAAGCACCTTACCTGCTGTACTCTCTCCCCAGTCCCCATCTGCTAGGTTTCCTAAAGTAAATGCTTTAGGTAAATGCAGTGACTGGAGCAGCTAACTCCTGTGGAAGAGGAAGAAATAGACGATGGTTTCCTGCCAAAGGCAGTTTCAGGATCCAGGAAGGTTCCTCGCCTGGTGGGAGGTTGCAGGAGCAGATCTGGGCGCAGAGCCCGGCTGATGCCTCGAAGAGTCCCTGCAGGCAGCTCAGAGCCCAGAGTCTCCGTTTCTTATCCACCAAAAAGGGATTCAGAGGTTTAGGTTTGGAGCCCAGGAGATGGTTTAAAGTGCTCTAATGAGTGTGTGTATTAGGGGGGGGGGAGGGGGGGGAGGGAACCCGGGGACATTGGTGCTGGGGAACGGGCACTGGTGGAGGGATGGTGCTGGAACATGGTATGACTGAAGCCCAATGATGAACAGCTTTGTAATGGTCTAACGGCGATTCAATTTAAAAAGCCAACATAAAGTTCTCTAATGTGCAAACTTCACGTGCAGGGAGGCCGGGGTTCTATCCCAACACTGTCTGGCCCCCAAGCACTGTGGGAGCGAGCCCATCATTGAGTAGGTGCCCTGAGCACCTCCAGGAGTGACCATGAAGCCAAACCTTTTTGCGGGGCAGGGGTAGGGGACTGGGACCACACCTCATTGTGCTCAGGGCTTACTCGGGGCTCTGTGCTCCGGGATCAGTCCTGGCGGAGCTCTGGGATCATATGTAGTGCTGGCTGTTGAACCTGGTTCAGCTGCGTGCAAGGCAAATGCCCTACCTGCTGAACTCACTCTCCAACATCACCATTTTTTCTTTTAATGAAAAAACGTTCAGAGGAGCCTGCAAGGTGCTGAAGGTCCTCGATCATTTCTTTCATTGTTTTTTTTTTTTTTTTTTTTGGGGGGGTGGCTACACCCAGCAGTGCTCAGGACTCACTCCTGATGGAGCTCAGGGAATCAAATGGTGTACGGTGCCAGGAACAGAACTGGTCGCTGCACACAAGGCAGCTGCCTTCACCCCTGCAATACCGCTCCAGCCCTCCTCCACCCCCACACTCCCACACAATGTCTTATATCAGGCTCTCAGAAGTACCAAGGGTAGGATCATGGCGTGACCACTGGTGGAGCCCCAGGAACCACAGCCAAGTGCAGTTTCCTTCTTCCTGCTGGCTTGGGACCCACATCTAGACTGTGGCTCTCTTGGCTGCTCTTGGGGACGCGCGTGGCTGCCCCACCTCCCATGTGGGGAGACTCTGTGCCCCCTGTGCCGGAGATGCACGATGCCCTCCCCGGCAGGATCCCAGCCCTCCTGTCATAGCATTGTGGCTGTGACCCTTGGCATGAGTCTCCCGTAAGATACCCCTGATCTCTCAGTTTCCCGTTCCCTGTACCACATCCTCTGGGAAAGTATTTTTAGCACCGGAAGTACCCAAAGGTACTGGATTCCATGCTGGATTGCAGAGCCCATGCAGCTTTGTGTGTCTTTTTTCACTATTGCTGCTCAAAGTCCTGCCAAGTCGGGGCTGGACACAGCAGCTGAGCCTTAAAGGTGTGTGTGTCATGAAGTCTGGTCAGGCGACTGCGCCCAGAGGAAGGCTTGGGGCCAGAGGGAATCCTTGGGGAGGGGCGGGTCCTTCCCAGGGTGGGATCCTTGGGGGGAGGGAGGGGTCCTTTTAGGTGCTGGTCCTTTCGGGGTGGGTCCTTGAGGGACGGGGCGGGTCCTTCAGGGATTCACACTTCTGGGGTGGTGGGTCTTTCAGGTAGGAGTGGGTATTTCCTGAGGGTCTCGAGCCCAGACTTACTGGCTTGGGGCTACCAGTCTCTAACCCACCTGCCCTGCCATAGGCTGTAGCAGTGTCTCTGTGCCTCTCAGCCCCTCATGATTGGGGGTGTGGTTGTGGCACATTTGCCTGTGGTGCATGCAGGGAGGGTTTGCCCCGGCTTGTACTTTTGGACTGTGGAGTTTGCACCCGTGCTTATGGCAGGTGGACACTTACATGCTGTGAAGCTGTGTAGGGAGGTGAGGGCTATAAACTTGTGGCTGCGAAGCTCTTGCACACCACGATTTACAAAGTTGTTCATGATACAGTCACAGACTTTTGATGTTTCAACAGCAATTCCTCTGCCCAGATGACCTTCCCTCCGCTGCTATACCCATTTTCCCCACTATTTATTCCCTCCCCCGCCAACCTGTCCCCTTAGCATTAGCATAACAACTTTTGTTTATATTGCTCATTACAACCCAATGGCTAGAGGAATTGAAAATACTCCAGTAAAAGAAACATTTGTGAAAATGGTTCTATCTTGCCATGGGTTGTTCCGTCATTGAGGATTTACTGAGCTGCGTGCTGCCAGCTGAACCTTGTCTGATACTGTTTTTGTTGGTTGAGTTTAATTGGCTTTGATACTACGTTCTCATCTAATGAGGTGTGCTCCCACTGGAATTTCAGTACTGTGGAAGTTGAAGGTGCCACGTGGCCACATATGTGGCCGCATGGTCCAGTAACTTCAGGCTCTGTTGAGCTGGGAGGAGTCTGCAGAGATTGTTAGTGAAATGGGAGTTAGGCCATTGGCATGGCTGCAGCTGTGAGGTGAGGGTGCAACTCAAGGGGGCTTCACTAGGGCAGGGATTTGGCTCTGCCCCCTCCCGAGGGTGCCCCTAGAGGAGGGGGCAATGTATGTCCATGAATTTCAGCTGCTTGGCATTAATCTCCTTTAAGATTTAGTTTGTGAATATGAAAAGTAGGGCCAGTGGGTGAGCCAATCAATATAACAGCTGCTATGGGAGGCATACTGGAATTATAAGGCATACATGGGGGCTTCTGGAATTATGGGGGGGCCAGGTTGTGAGAGAGGCTGTCTGTCCCCACTCTGAGAAGACCCACGAGTTCCCCCAGAATATCTGGGGTTTACACCATTGTGTCTCTGCAGAGATAGTTAGGAAGCCCTGGAGGTGGGCTTTAGGCCACTGGCGTGTAGGACTTTGGCAGGGACTTGACCCTTCCCCTCCCGAGGCCATATGAGGTCTCAGTTCTCTTTCAGCTTTTTCCACAGTGCACTGCCCATGACCCGCGGCTCCCAGGCAGTCTCTATTCTTTGGGGTGTTTTGAGGAACTTGAATTCTGTCTTTGGGGCGTCCTAGTTAGTTGCTCCCCCCATCTGTCCTCTGAGATGCAGGAGGTGCCTCTCTCATCTTCTCATCACTGTGAGCCAAGATGCCTTTGTTCTAGGCCAAGCTCTTGAGCTCCAGGAGGGCAGCGCTGGGGGTTAGAGCAAACTTCTATTCTTATACTGCCCCGTCCTTAGCCAAGCACATGGTATACATAATGCCTGGCTAGCTAATGCAGATGAAAACTGTAGAGGGAGTTTCAGAGCTTAAGGAGTGATTGTCTCTCCCAAGAGACTCCTATGCCCTGGCAAGTGAGGGGTCAACAGCCTTGTTCTGTGAGCACCAGACTCCCCAATAGCTTTTTTATTTCTTTTTGGGGGTCACAACCAGCAATGCTCAGGGGTTATTCCTGGCTCTGTATCCAGGAATTACTTCTGGCAGTGCTTGGGGGACCATATGGGATGCCAGGGATCAAACCCAGGTCGGTCAGGTACAAGGCAAACGCCCTACCCAAAGGACTATTGCTCTGGCCCCCTCCCCAATAGCTTTTGATTTTTATTCTTATGTCTTGATCTTTTTTTTTTTTTTGAAGTGGGATCACCCTGGGCCTCCTGCACATCAGAAAGTTTAGGGCCAGAAAGATAGTACAGTGGGTAAGGTGCTTCCCTTGCACACCATAGACCAGGTTTGACAGTCAGTACCACTTCTGGTTCCTCAGGCACCACCAGGAGTTATCCCTGAGTGTGTGACCTGATGCCATTCTGGCACAGAACTCACAGAGAGAAGGAGTCACATAGTGCCAGGCAGTCACACAGTGGCCTGTTGTGTTTCGGCTTCATCATTGATTTAAACAGTTTCTCATGGGCACGCATTGTAAGCTGTTGACATGGTTTTTTTTGCTCTTATAAACAGTGCAAGCATTACTACACACACACACACACATTCATTGTTGTACTTTCGCAAATTTGTTCTGGATTAAATTCTTACTGACATATTTGCCTTCAGCTGGGGACTTGTGTTTTTCTGGGGCTGATTTTTTCCAAGTGCAAACTGCAGTTTGAGAATGAAGAAAGCAGCCATTAAGGTCGGCATAGCAGTCCTGGGAGAGAAAAAGCCACAAAGTGAGTCTCTAGATATCCCTGGAGGTACCGGGCAGGGTCTGCAGGCCCTGGAATGGTGACTGAAACAGAAATGATGATTATCAAAGGTTTTGAATTTTGTCCCTTATAGGAAAGATAGAAATAAACATTGGTGCCAGGCCTGTATTTAAAACATAAACATTTTGCACATGTGCAACTATGGTGTTATATTATACATGCTACAAAATAAATTCAACAATGAAAACATTTAAAGAATGGGAGAAAGTGAGAAAGACAACATTTATATTTTCAATGTAATACCAAGTTAGAGAAAGTTGTAGGGCCAAGGGTCCAGTTATCTCACTGTTGCCGTTACCACTATTTCAAAATCTTATTGCAACACGGGGGAATATAAGATCAAGACCTAGAAGGGCCAGAGCAATAGCACAGCAGGGAGGGGGTTTTCCTTGCACACACCCCACCTGAGTTTGATTCCTGGTATACCATAGGGTCCCCCAAGCATCATCAGGAGTAATTCCTGAGTGCAGAGCCAGGAGCAACCCCTGAACATCACTGGGCGAGACCCCTCCCCAAAAAAATAACACCTAGACTAACTTATTTTAACACATTAAAGTGGCCATTCTGGTTTGAAACGGTACCTTAGAGGGAACCATTTGCTGTCTAGAGAAATAGTACAAGCACTACCCTTGACTATCCGCATGGTGGACCCCAGTTTGATCTCCACGAATACAAATGGTCCCCTGAGTATCACCAGGAGCAATCCCTGGGCAGAGAGTCAGGAATAAGCCCTGAGCATTGCTGGCTGTGGTCCAACCTTCCTCCTTCCCAGTGAAATAAAGTAAAGCAAAATGGTTCCTCATCCTGGTTCCCAGGCTGAGAGCTCTGGTCTATTCTTGAAGTTGGGATGGTCAGTGTCCCCCTAACTTTCTGTACCTCCGGAAGCCCCAGCAGCCACTACCCACCTCCCATAGCTGCTGCCATGTCAACTCATTGGCCCAGGCCTTAGATTCTGAAGTCTCTAGACTGCCTGGCTATGCGTGTAGGCCACAAGATACCTCCTAGTTCCTCAGTGTTGAAACTCCGGTAGGAGCCACCCACATTAGATGGGAAAGGAAACTAGAAACCAAATAAACTCAGTAAGCAAGAACAATAACACAGAAGACTCAGCTAGCATCAAGCAGCTCAGTGAATCCTCAGACAAGGACCTAACAGTCCTGTAATGAGATAGAACAATTTTCACATAATAAAAAATTATGTATTTACTTATAATGTAATAATTATGCAATATAATATACAAATATTGTATCACTTATCTTCCCGTTGATCATCAATTTTGCTCAACTGGGTGCCAGTAATATCTCCATTTGTTGGGAATAATATCCATTATTGTTACTGTTTTGGGTGTATCAAATACACCACAGGTAGTTTTCCAGGCTCTGTTGTGGCTCTGGGTTCATCCCAGGGGGCCCAGTCTTTTTCTATGTCAGACCATCAACCATCCAGGGAAGCCTGTCTCCTGTCTGCCACCTGCTGACACAGCCGGGCACCACAGCCACACCTGCAACACCTCGAGGGGCAGTAATATACAAATATTACAATATAATATTTATATTATATATGATTTTGCTTGTTTTGGGCTCACACCTGGCAATGCTCAGGGGTTACTCTGGCTCTGCACTCAGGAATTTCTCCTGGCAGTGCTCAGGGACCATATGGAATTGAACCCTAGTTGTCCACGTGCTAGGCAAACACCCTCCCCACTGTGCTATTGCTCCAGCCCCTAAAAAGTATTTTTAATATTTCTTTACTTTAACATTATAGCTTTGTTATCTAATCATTTTCGACGCTAGAACTGTTGCAGCAGTTGTGACTTTTGTCTACATTAAAACAATTTTTTTTAAATGGTGCCTCATAAAGATATCCAGGTCTGGGGGATCGGAGAGATGCAGAAGGTAGGGTAGGGTGCTTGCCTTCATGTAGCCAATCCAGGTGTGCTGGTTGCATCCCCATAGTCCCCAAGCAGGGGAACTCCTGAGTGCAGCGCCAGGAGTAAGCCTTGAGCACTTCTAAGTGTGGCCCCCAAACAAACTTCAAAAAAAAGGTGTCTAGGGCCGGGATGTGACGCATGTGGAAGAGCACGTGACTTGCATGGGGGCGGGCCTGAGTTCGGTCTTGGCACCACGCAGGCCCCCAGTACTAGCAGGGGCTGCCCTGCTGGTCCCCTGCTGGCGCCAGACACCACCTCTCAAATCTCCAAAGGTAAAGGGCAAGGCATTTATCATTGGTCACACTGGCTGAATAATTCTTTTTGTTTCTTGGCACGTTGACATCAACTGCTTTATAGAGGAATTAAAGGCCCAGGAGTTTCAGAAGATCTTGCTTGAATGTGTCGTCCCGACGCCTCCCCCTCCCGACCTCCAGAGGATCCAGGATCTAACTCTGGGCTCCTGAGCTTCAGTTCAAATCTGCCCCCATCATCCCTGCAGCCACCGAGAGCGCTTCCCACCCGGGCTTCCTTGGGTATTGACTGTAAATCTCCCTCTCCTATCTCTCACTGTAAATATTTGGGGCTGGAATCCGGCACATAATCAGAGTCTCTTTCATGCCAAGATCTGTCTTTATTTCGTCGTGTCCTCCCCAGGGCCGCAAGGGGGCAGGAAAGGAGAGCGAAGGAGGAAGCAGCTGGCCGCCAAACGTGCGCCCCTTTCTCAGGAGTTCTGTCCGACCGTACCAGCGTCTTTCCCGTCCAAAACGATCTGGTTCATCCTGGCATCCGTGACTTGGATATGATTACCCAAGGTTAGCTCCGCGTATTGACCTTGATGGCCATAAATGTTGAGGCCCCTTTTTTTTTCCTCCTTATTTGCGATGGCTTATGAAATCAGGTACTGATTTATGAAGCACCCTGAGGCTAGGCGTTGCAGGGGACAGACGGAAAGCAGGTCACCTATTTCAGCTAAACCTCTGGGATGAAGAGAGGTCGAGGACCTCACCTTCTTTTGAGGGAGACCAGTGACATCCCCTCCCCACTAAACCCATGATTTGCCTTTGCTCCAAATCCTGACATTTTTTCCCTTCCTATGAGCCACAGCAGAGCCTGGCAAGCTGCCCGTGGTGTATTCGATATGCCAAAAACAGTAACAATAATCGACTTCATTCCCAAAGAATGGAGATGTTACTGGCGCCCACTTGAGCAAGTTGAAGAACAACGGGAAGACAAGTGATACAAGTGAAGTGATATTTAGGAAGTACAGATTCCGGGAATACCTGAATTCACACCAGGTTGACCTTAGACTGAGCTTCCTGTTAAGTTCCAGGCGTCTCTGGTGACAGGAGGGAACAGGGTGGCCAGTTCTCCTGTGGGACTTCCCTCTGGTTCTAATCACTGTGCGTACACCCACCACGCATCTCTGGGAACTTGGATCCTTCATCCCTAACCAACGGTTGCCCTTACCCCTGCCCGTCTGACTTGGATAGGACCGGACCCACACCAGGCCAGGCCAGTACTCTGGGGAGATTTGGGGACCGGATGTCTCTGGAGGTGGCAATGACAGAAGCAGTGACCTCTCAGCACCCAGCGGGAAGATCTGAGAGAGATCATATGCCATCCCTGTCCCTCTGTGGGCAGCAGCCTCATTGCCTTTGGAGAAAGAAGAGTTTAGAAGCAGAGGGAAGCAAAAATGGAGACCAGAAAGATTGAGTGTTGTTTGGATAGACATTTAAAATTTTTATTAACAAATAAAAAGTTAAGTCCTGAAGGGCTGGAGTGATAGCACAGTGGGTAGGGAATTTGCCTTGCACGTGGCTGACCCGAGTTCAATCCCCGGCATCCCATATGGTCCTTCGAGCACCACCAGGAGTAATTCCTGAGTGCAGAGCCAAGAGTGACCCCTGAACACTGCTGAGTGTGGCCAAAAATTATATATATGTATACATACACATAAACACATACACACATATATACACCTACACACATATGCACACATACACAATACACACACATATATGTGAATAAATATGTGAATTACTATGAGATTCAAAGTTACCAAATTGCTCATGACCGAAGTTTCAGCTGTACAATGTCCGAGCACCCATCCCTTCCCCAGGGTCCCCTTCCCTCCACTGTGTGTCCAGTTTCCCTCCTGTCACCCAGCCGGCCTCTATGGCAGACACTTTTCTCTTTTCTTTTTCCCTTTTAGCTCTGTGGTTTGCAGCCCTGTTACTGACACCTCCCTTCAGCACCCAGTTCTCCGTCCAGAGTGACCACTTCCCTCTAGCAGTCGTGCCTTCTCTGGCCTAGCCACCCTCCCGCCACCTTGGCAGGCCTCCTCCCCAGGACCTGGCTGCTGTTCCTATAATCTGGCTCCTGCTCTGTCTCTATGATTGAAATCATCCTAAGGAAGTCTCTCTTCCTCCAGGTCATTTCACCCAGCGTGATGCCCTCAATGTCCACCCATGGGTCAGCAAACTTCAGGACTTTGTTTTTCCTGACGGCTGCATCTGAGCTACAAGCCTGACTCCCTCATTGCATGTGCCTTCAGTGAGCTCAGTTTGCCTCACAACCACAAGTGCCCTGCCAAAGGTGATTCCCTTTCCATAAGCATCTAGTCTCATTTCTGGGTTCAATCCTGGCATTCCATATGGTTCCCCAAGCACAACCAGGAATAATTTCTGAGTGCAGAGCCAGGACTAATCCCTGAGCATCCTTCCAAAAAGCAAACAAACAAACAAAACCTCCCCCAACTCCATTTTTTTTGGGAGAGCACAAATCAGCAGTGCTCAGGGCTTACTCCTGGTTCTGTGCTCAGGGCTCAGGAAGAATCCCCAGTGGTACTTGGAGGGTCATATGGGTGGGGGCTGTATTATCCCAGGGCTTACTCCTGGCACTACACTCAGGGAATTACTCCTGGCAGAGCTCTAGGGACCATACGAGGTGCTGGGGATTGAACCTGGGTGGACCCATGCAAGGCAATCACTCCAGCTGCTGTACTACCAACCCGGGCCCCACAAAGAACTGTTTATTTTTTTCAGAGACAGTTTCATCATCTTGCACATCCATTTGGATGAAAGTGGACCTCCCTCCCAGCACACTTGACAGTGAATCCCATTTCTGCCTCTCATTTCTGCCTTTCTTTTGGCAGAGGAGTGGTCACACCCAGCAGTGCTCATGGGTTTCTCCTGGCTCAGCACTCGGGAATTACTCCTGGCGGTGCTCGGGGGACCATATGGGATGCCGAAGATCTAACCCAGGTGGACCGCGTTCAAGGCAAACGCCCTCCCCCACGGTGCTATGGCTCCGGACCCTCATTACCTTCTTTGGCTGGGCCTTCCCATCAATGCCAGGAGCTCCCGGGCCGCTCTTGGCGCTTCTTGGCCATGTGGTGCTCACAGCTGTGCCTGGAGCACAGGGCACGCGCTTTCCCCGCACTGCAGCCCTGGCCCTAGGTGGCACTGTGACACCGTCACCAGGGTGCCCTGTCCCGGGGTCTCAGCCACTGCTATCCTGGCCGACCAATCAGGCTGGCGCACACACCCCCCTTCCCAACTCCAAGTTCATGGGCTCACGTGACAGCAGGGAATGGGCCCGCCGGGGTCTATTGACACGCAGGGAAGGAGCAAATACAAAGCTTTTCTTTCCGGAGAGCTGGCCGTTAAATATTTACCAGCACAGCTTGGCTAACGCCCTGAGAACCCACAGCCGAGCCCTGGGGAGACGGACAGAGCAGCCCCACATGGTCGAGTGGGAACTTCCCGCGCTCGGGAGCCGAACCTGCCAGCAGCAAATGGGCAGGATGCGTCCAAAGCGCGTGCGCAAGCGCTGGGCTCAGGGTCTGGCCTCCCGGTCCGGGTTCTTGTGGTTTTCAGCCACCTCTCCTGGGAGAAGGGGAGGCGATTGTTCTTCAGCGTGCAGGCCTGAGGGTGTGGGAACCAAAGGCCACTTCAGTAAGTGTGTCACCGTGAAAGCATGGAGCAGGTGGAAATTGGTCTGGGGAGGTTCCTAATGGTGGAGTGCAGGCTTTGCATGGGGGCGCCTGGGTTCTGAGCAGTGGCACTGCACGCCCCCTGAGCAGCTCCCGAATAACCCGAGCACTGAGCCAGAGGTCGCAGATTCTCCCACCCGAAGTAGAACCAGATGCGGCTACTAAAATTCTTCTTAAAAAAATAGGGGCTTGAAGAGAGTACAGGCCTGGAAGGTGCTTGCCTCGCACACACTCTACGGGGTTCCATCCCCAGTACCCTCAAGTGCCACCAGGGCTGATCCCTGAGCTCAGAGCCAGGTGTAAGTCCCAGTAGCACTGGGTGTGGCCCAAAACTAAAAAAGCAAAACAAAACATGAATTTCGAATGGTCTTAGTATAATTGCCAGGCTATGGAAACAACCCCACTGTTCAACAGCAGATCAAGAGTTAAAGAAGTGTGGTCCAGCGCCAGAGCGATAGTACAACAGGGAGGACACTTGCCTTGCATGCTGCCAACTGGGGTTCGATCCCCAGCATCCCATCTGGTCATCCAAGCCCTGCCAGGATGATTACTGAGTGCAGAGCTAGGAGTAACCCCTGAGCATCGCAGGGTGTGACCCAAACTCCAAAACAAAAACAAACAGAAAGCAATTGTGGTACATATACACATGTATATGTGTGTATATATATATATATATGCTTATATATATGACCGCTGGACTAGAGCCGTTACCGACTGGATCACACGGGACGTCAAAAGATCACATGGCCGCCCACCTACGAGATGGTCAGATTTCTTCATCAAGACCCTGAACAAACGGTTTGAGGCTCTTCGTATTCCTGAAGCAACCAGATGCCATTGGGCTACACTGGCACGTGATAGGGCCAAATGGAAATGTTACTGGTGCCTGCTCGAGCAAATCGATGATTAACGGGATGTCAAGTGATCAAGTGAAGTGATGCTTATATATGTATATATTTATATATGTGTGTATATATGTGTGTATAAAGCAAGATGTAGTCACTTGGATACGCCAAGCTGTGTAGTCCTGCTGAGGGAAGTGAGCGAGAGGCAGAATACAGAATGGTCTTACTCATCCGTTGTTTATAGAGAAACAACTCAAGGGCATGGACAACATCAGGAAGGAAAACCCTCAGTTCTAGCCTGCAGGCTCTTGATGTTTTGTGAAACCACTCTAGGTTCAGGGGCTCTAGGGTGTGGACCTGTGGAGTGTCTGTCCACTCAGCGGGGCCCTGAGTCTGACCCCAGTCCACTTGCCTTCTCCTTCCCTCCTCCCACACAGCTGGATGCAGCCTTGGTGTCTTGGTCCAGCCCCCCTGGCTGTGGTCCCCAAACTAGTGGGAGAAGATTTTCATGAAGTCACTCCAGCCCCAGGCTCTTCCTATCATTTTTTCCCTTCCTATCATTTTTGTTCTCTTTCTTTTCTTTGAACCCATCCAGGTTCATTTTTTTTTTAAAACATCCAAGGCTTTGTAATCCCGGCATCTGCCTTTCCCCAGCTTTGGCAGGAACTAGGTCATGCCTCCTCATGGCCAGGCGTCCGGCTGCCTCTGTGCTCTGGAGCTCTGCCTGGACGCTCCATACTATCAGGAACCAGACGCTGTTCCTCTCCGGCCATCGAGCCTCCTACCTGAGTGAGGAGCCCTCAGACTTCCAGCTATGTGGCTATCAGAGCGCTCATCTAAATGGCTAAGGCCAACTTCCTCTTTTCAGCCTTCCCCAAGCCTAACTTCCTCTTTCTCCTCCTGCCCACCAGACATAGTGCTTTCCCAGATAACTTCCCTTGGCCGTGGATTTGCAAGCCTGTTTACAACACAAACACTATTTGTACTCCAAGAATTGGAATGATACTCAACAAATGCCAACTATAGCTGCTTGGGGAGGTGGAGCAGAGGGATCTTCATTTCATGTATAGGATTCCTGCTTCATGTTCTGTGCTGACGAGTGACTTGAAAATGTATCTGCGTCCAGAAAGCCACTGAAAGGAGTTTCCAAAAAAACATAGACACAGGACCAGAGAGATAGCACAGAGGTTCCAGCACTGGTCATATGCATATTTGACCCCAGTTGAATCCCCAGCACCACAAATCTGCTCTGCACCCTGCTGGGAAGCCTTTTTGTGTCTCCCTGAGTGCTGCTTTATAGCAATTCATCTGCGGGCAACAGTCTGTCTAACAGAAGGTCCTCCCCTTCGGGCGGGCATATGACTTCCATCCCAACTCACTCCAAGAGTATTTTTCTGTTTCCTGTGAGTCAGGGATAAGCTGGGGTTCATCTTGGGAGCTAGAGCAATAGTTTGCCTTACCTGCCTTACACGCGGCCGACCTAGGGTTCGATTCCCGGCCTCTCATAAGGTCCCCAGAGCACTACCAGGAGTAATTCCCGAGTGCAGAGCCAAGAGTAACCACTGAGCATCGCTGGATGTGACCCAAAAAGCAAAAACAAACAAACAAAAACACACACATCCCTGGCCTGTCTCCCCATTATTAAAAAAGAAAAGCTGGGGTTCATCTTTTTTCTTCTTCGCCGAGATCAGCTCTTTTGGGGAGACAGGCGAAAGAGAAAAAGGCAAGCACCCAGTGTGCATGTTCCTGCAGGCTCCCTAGCAGAGGGTTGGACGTGGCAGGACAACTGCAAGGCAACCAAAAAAAAAAATCATTCCCAGAGCAGCCCTAAGATTCTGCGAGCACAGAGCACCTCAGAGCACCTAGACCTGGGACTGGGGGTTTGTCCCCTTCCCTTGGTTGCTGTTGGTCGCCACGACAGGAATCACTGTAACACTCAGCTCCATACTTGCCAGCATCAAGCTCTTTGGTTTGTGTTTTTTTTTTTTTTTGCTTTTTGGGTCACACCCGGCGATGCTCAGGGGTTACTCCTGGCTCTGCACTCAGGAATTACTCCTGGCGGTGCTCGGGGACCATATGGGATGCCGGGGATCGAACCCTGGCCGGCACAGGCCGGCCGCGTGCAAGGCAAACACCCTACCCGCTGGGCTATCGCTCCAGCCCCATTGTGGGTTTTTTTTTTTTAATGCTTTAAACACCACGTGGGCTCAGCCCATAGTGGTCTCCGCCTCCTCCTCAACCCAGCTTAGTGTCATGCAAGGAAAGTGCCCTACCCACTGTACTATTTCTTTGGCCCTGCCAGATTTGTTTTTATCATTATTATTTCTTTTTTTTTCTATATAACACTAGATCACTAGACATCCCATTCATCGATTTCCTTAAGCGGGCGCCAGTAACATTTCCATTTGACCCTATCACATGCCAGTGTAGCCCAATGGCATCTGGTTGTTTCCAGGAAAGCGAAGAGCCTCAAACCATTTGTTCATGGTCTTGACAAAGAAGTCTGACCATCTTGTAGGTGGGCGGCCACGTGATCTTTTGACGTCCTGTGGGATATAGTCGGTAACGGCTCTAGTCCAGCGATTGTCTCCAAATCACATTACATGTCCGTTTATATATATATATATATATATATATATATATAAACGGACATGTAATATATATATATATATATCTCTCTATATATATTTCTCTTTTCTACTTTTTTCTTTTTTTTTTGTTTTGTTTTTTGTTTTGGGTATAAATATTTCTTTTTTTTTTTTTTTTGCTTTTTTGGGTCACACCCAGCAATGCTCAGGTGTTTCTCCTGGCTCTGCACTCAGGAATTACTCCTGGTGGTGCTCTGGGGACCATATGGGATGCCGGGATTGAACCCAGGGCGGCATGGGCCGGCCGCATGCAATACAAAAGCCCTACCTGCTGGGCTATCGTTCCGCCCCAAAATATTTTATTATAACCACCGTGATAAATATTTATTTTTTAAAAATTTTTTATTATCCCACCATGAGATATACAATTACAAAGGTGTTCATGTTTGAGTTTCTTTTTTTTTTTGCAGTTCCAAAAAGGTTTTTAATAGTACTATTAAAAAGTTTTTTTAATTATTTTTTTCATTTTTTAATAAATTTTTTATTATCCCACCATGAGACATACAAAGGTGTTCATAATTGGTTCTTGGTAATACAGTATTCCAGCACCCATCCCTCCACCAGTGCCCCATTTCCACCACCAATGTACCCCACCCCTCCCACTCCACCCCAATGTTTGAGTTTCGGTCATATAGTGTTCCAGCACCCATTTCTCCACCAGTGCCCATTTCCCACCACCAATGTCCCCCCTCCCTGGCCTGCCTCTATGGCAGGTTCTTTATCTCTTTTCTCTCTTTCACTTTCTCTTTCACTCTCTGTCTCTGTCTCTGTCTGCCTGTCTGCCTGCCTGTCTGTCTGTCTGTCTGTCTGTCTGTCTGTCTGTCTGTCTCTCTCTCTCTCTCTCTCTCCTCTTCCTTCTCTTATACATTGTGGATTGCAATACATATATTTAGAGGTTATCATGTGTATCTTTTTGCTCTATATTCAACGCTCTCAGTTCTAGGTTGGTATTATCACTTTCGACAATTATTAGCACACTGTTCCCTTCTCTGTCTTACCTAACCTCTGACTCCCACACGTTTGTGGTAGATTCCACTTTTGACAAGACCTCCTGATCCATGTTTTGCCTGACTTTGGATATTAGTATCATACTGCAAATAAATGCAGTCATTCTATATCTATATTTTTCCTTCTGGCTAATTTCACTCAACATGATCCTCTCTATGTCCATCCACTTATAAGCAAATTTTATAACTTCATTTTTCCTAGCACCTGCATAGTAGTCCATTGTGTAGATGTACCAAAGTTTCTTTATCCAGTCATCAATTCTCAGGCACTCTGGTTATTTCCAGATTCTGGCTATTGTGAATAGTGCTGCTATATCATTATTATTTCTGAGTGATTCAGAAACTTGCCCGCCACATGGAGGCTACTCAAATAGTAGATTTGGGGGGGTAATGCCCCCAATGCCCCCCTCAGTCCAGCTGGCAGATTCATGCTCTTAACCACCACTGGACCCAGATAAGACACCCCTATGTTGGCAAATCATTGCTGCTAATCTCAATTTGTAGGGGAAATCCTGTCTGATGTGTCAGTTCAATGTCAAATTCTAACTGCTTCCCACACAGGGAGCTGGGGCCATCTGCTTGATTACCAGTGACCTGCATCCCAGGGAAGTGTCACTGCTGCCCAACTGACGTGGGATCGCGGGAGCAGAGATGTAGCCGCCTCCACTGGCTTTGCTCCTCTTTCTCTCCGGTAGCTGGCGGGACCCTTCCACTCACCCGGCTGGGCTGATGCAGCCCCTGGCTCCTAAAGAGCCTCAAAATTTCCAGCATAGATCAGAGGCAGGATTCCCCAGCCTCAGCCTGGTTCAAGCCTTGTAGCTCTCTTCCAACGTTCCCACACTTCCGCCGCGCCTGCGTGTCAGTTTCCAGCGTTTTATCAGCAGGAGAGGAATCCAGAGCCTCGGCTGAAGTCACCTGTCCACTTCCCAAATCCTCTTCTGTATCCACCAGGGCTGAGTGCCCGAAGGTGTTGTAGTGTCGATGTCTTATCTCTTGTATAACATTTTATCCCTTGCCTCCTTAATCCTCTGGTTATTGCTCATTGTGGTGGTCTCTTGGAGCCCTCAGAATGGCCATC